>JAYMSP010002304.1:0-25011 GCA_036897095.1 Plantago elongata
TACATTTCTTCTTCCCCGTTCCTTCCCCAATCCCCCCGTGCCAGTTCTCCCGTGCAAAATACGCCACCTCCAGTGCCAAATCCGTCACCCCCCGTGCAAATCCGCCCATTTCCCGTCCCATTCGTGAAGTACGAGAAGCCACTACAAGAACCAATCGAAATCCATTCCTTCTTGGAGAAGGAAGGCGGCCGCCGCCGCCGTGGGCCCCCCTTGGCACGTGGGAGAAGCGGCCGCAGCGTGGCCGCCTGTCGACACGCGTCGACGCATAGGGTGCCGGCGCCGAAAACTCGGCTACCCCCGGGGCCTCCGACTGCCTTTACCGCCGCCTTTCACGGCTATATATAGTTGGCCTCCTTACCCTTTTCTGGCCATCCCACAACTCCTGCTCTTCCCTTCTTCATTCTCACTTCACCACTGCTCCGTCTTCCTCCACCTATCTCCACTGCTCCGCCCCTGCCCGGCCTTACGCCACCACCAACCACCGCCCCTTTTTCCGGATTAGTGTCATTCACTCGACCAATTATTCCGGTAAGTCTCCGGTGTATATTTCGATATTATTCGAATACGAACGGGAAACTAAGTAGTAATTGTTGCAGTCTCGTGCCGCCCCGTCACCACCACCTCGACTACCGACAACGCTGCTCGTCTTTCCCTTAACCGCACGCTCGCACTCTACGCGGTTAGTGTTGCCCTTTTCCTCGTTTATTGTCGAATTTTGGGGGAAATAAATTATATCACTATGCTATATAAATTATTTAACAGTAAATTGCATAGAAAAGCTAGTACTATTGCATACTGTATATTGCGTGACTGAATTGGATATAGTGTCGACTGGCCATCGACTATAGGAGTTACCGCAGGTTGCGGACTGTTTGCTTGAGTCTAGGTTTTGGTTATACTGTATATTGTTGGATTAAGTAATTATGTGTAGAAGTCGACTGGCCGTCGACTATAGGCTATGATATACTGCCTGTTGTATTGGCCTGTTGAGGCTTAGACGTAGTACTTGCCTACATACTGTTATAGGTCTGAAAATGTACCGAGACAGGCTTGTTATCTGCTGTCTGGATTTATGCTCAGTTAGAGGTCATATGTCGGATTTAAGAAGATGTGTCAATTTGACCGTTTTCGGAGAAAATAAATATTTTAAAACAAGGAAATTATTTAAAGATTAAGAGAATAGTCTAGTTTTTCTAAACAGTGTTGATTATTCTGAACGCCGAGTGATTAATTAATAAAGGTGTCGTAGGTTATGTAGTTGTTATGAAACTCGGATATTAAGTCGGTTTTTACGTACGTCATAGGTCTTTGTGAAATGGGGTAATTAGTCGTCATCATTTAAACTGTTTGGGAAAAATTGTTGTGAGTCTTTTAAATTATTTAGCGTTGGAAGTAAGTAGTATTGTCCATTTATTTATCAGGAATTACGAAGTTGCCTAACTTGCAAGATATCCACGGTGAGTGATTACGAGGTTTCGGCATCCGGCCCTGGGAAAGTTGATACTGTTTATTCCTTACAATTTCATACCTGTTCCTGTTTTCATACATTCTGTCTAACTCTGACTACGGCCACCCGATTACGACAGACTGACTCTGACTCGTTGACTAATTTCGATTTCTAAATGTATAACTGTAGATGACCTGTACTTAGGGATACCTTACCTGTAGTGATTTGATAGCCCATTATTCCAATTACTGATTAATATTGTACCCCGAGTCTGTTTTACTGATCCTGTTTACTGATCATCATGAACTGCATTGCACGAAAACTGTTTTCCTAAAAAAGCAACCACACACACTGTTCTTAAAAAATTTGGGAAACCATCCTGGTCGACTTGTTCAACAACCTGTTTTTAAGCAGCCTGCAGCGTTATACGTTCGGGCAAGTTGACATACTGATAAAGCGGCCTGCAGCGCTATATACTGATGCTGGGTTATACAACCTGCACCAATACTGTTACTGACGCTGGGTGATGCCACCTGCAGCGATATCTCTTTTCGGGCTCGTGTTTACGTGTTGGACTATTCAAACGGTCCTATTTATGTGTTGCGATGGGTCGCTGCCCATCATTTATGCAACGCCCTGGAGATCGCTACTCCACCCTGTTATTGACCGATACCTGATCAGTTTGGTCTAACCCATACTGTAAATCTGGCACCTTTCATGTGCTATGATACTGTTACTGATACCATTATCCCCACTGTTTAAAATTGCCTGATCAGCGTGTTGTGTTGGTTTGCTGTACTGTTGCATTCATACGCATATTCATGAATGCTTGATTAACCTCACTTAGTCCATGTGACTGACACTCTCCTTGTTTCAATAATCCTGCTTTCCCAGACTTTGAGCACGAAGAGAGGACCGGGTAGCTAAGCAGACAGACGGACTCTGGCTTGTTTCCGCTGCTGACACTGTAGATGTGTGTTTTGTTTATCAAATTATCAAGTACATTTTGGGGATTGTAATAAGTAATATTTAATATTTTGATATTTATATATTTGGATGTTCGGCACAATCCTTGACGTCCGGACCAGGCCGGGGCCTTACTGTATATGTTTGGAGAGACATATATCTTGTCTATTTCATCTTGTTGCATTCATGTAGTTTGTTGGGGGTAGATTGGGTGGTGATTTATCTGGAAACTAATATCATAAGGGCCATATCTCTCCTACCCCTAGCACTTTTATACAGGTTACTACAACAGTCTGTGTTGTGTTTGGGATGTTTTGGCGAAATTTTCATTATCTGATGCTTGTTACCTATGATTGAGTTCTTTATTATCCACTTATCAGTTCATGTCGAGTATTGGCCTGCCAAACATCATATATGTATAATGATTCTAGAGGATCATGTAGGGCAGGTTGCTTCTGTGATGATTTATTTTGTGTTTTGGAACTTCACTAGTATAGGATTTGCTGAAACCACATGGATAATGGTAGACATACTACAACTAGAGGATATATGTTGTGGAGAGTTGGTTCTTGGTGGCTGTAGTCACAATGTTCTTGCGACTGATTGTAGTCTGTAGCTGGAAAATGGATTCATTAAAAGCTATGGCATATAGCATGACAAAAGGCACATAGATTGGCAAGAACCTGCAGAAGAGAAGAACACTTGGCACGAGATTGGCATGTGAGATGGCAAGCTTGGCAAATGTTCAGGTCTATAGCACGGGAACTGGAGGAATTGGCACGGCTCCTCCTGGGTACAAAGGTTGGCAGACTCTGAATAGACTATGGCACGGTCAATGGCACGGTAGAGGGCAGGATTCACACGGTATTTAAAATGGCACAAATGAGTATGGGGATGAGCAGAGTTGGCACATGGCACGGAGATTGGCACTACAACCCAGTCTAGAGACACTATTGGGGAGTTTTTGGCCATTGACACGGTATATGGCACTATAATCTTGGTCACAGACACGGCTTTTGGCACAATAGACCCGGAAACAATCAAGTCATCAATGCACGAAGACATTCTTTTGGGATCATGAACAAGGCTTATGGCACGCATTTTGTATCTAGTTCGGATAAGTCTTTTAATGATCTAGTATATTTTGTAAATGGGGGTTTTATAGTAGATTGGCTAGCTAGTTGGGTATTTTGGTGGGATGTAATTATTTTGCGACTCTTGGTGTATGCGGGTTCCTTCAAACTGCCATGATCATTATATATATAAAATCCGAGAGCCTAGGCTCTTTTAATTGAAAAACATAATAAAAAAAAACACAAACACTAGCAAGCATAGGTCTAGATTATTTTGGTATTTTGTGGCGTAGGTCTATGTTAGTGCCGTTAATTTCTAGTTGGTATGTGGTTTGAAGCGCTACTTGTTGTACGCGGGTTCCTTCAAACCGCCGTGATCTTTTGATTTTCTATATATCCGAGAGCTCCGCTCTCTATAATTAAAAAAAAACACTCCACCACTAGCAACATGTTTAGATTGGTACACAAAAGAGCCATCTGTGTTAAGCTTGTGCCAATGCCTAGGAGGCTTTTGCCTGTAGATTATCTTAATCTTGAACCTATGGAAATAGCTACATCTCCTTTCCAGAATGATTATGGAAAAGGTCTAGCAGTATGAGCTAGTTTTATAGCTTTCATAATCTTCAGTATGATGATTTGTGCTCTAATAGTTACTCCTTCATACTGAGCTTAATTTCTAGCTCTCTAGATAAACCAGCCTATCAAAGCAGGGATGAGAATCCTGATGTGAGACTTTCCCTTATTATCTGAACAAAATATCCAGCTCTTCAGTCTCCCTGCCATAGTCATATGACTTCCCATCGGAACTTGAAAGAAACCAGCAAACCATTCTCAAACTTCTCTTGCCTCTGCATTATACAACATCACATGTAAAATAGACTCTTGTGCATTACAACAATGTCATCTAGAAGCAAGAGTGATCCCTTTATTTTGTATCTCTAAGTCCACAGGTAACCAAGTATGAAAAAGCTTCCACCAAAAGGTAGAGACATTGGCTGGTATCCTAGATCCCCATATGCTATTCAGCAAAAATGTAGCAGGTGCTTTCTTTCTAATCATCTTGCAAGCAGACTTGGTAGAGAAATCACCATCAGTAGTGAGTTTCCATACAGGCCTAGCTATAGATACATCTTTAAGCACCGAAGAATTCCATTGCCAGCCTTGTTCATTGACAAATCATTAAAGGCTTTCAAACTTATCTTGGTCCCAGTTTTACTATTATTGTTGAGCTGATGGGAATATGGCAGGGTCTCTGTCTCTGTCATGAGATGAATTTAGATAATGTTATTGTTGAGTCTGACTCACAACTAGCTATTCAGCTTATCTCAAAACATAATCAAAGTTGGAACTGGAAGCTTAACACACCGTTATCTAAAATCATCCAGCTATGCATGAATAAAGAGGTAAGGTTTTCTCACATGTACGAGGAAGTGAATACTGTAGCTGACTTCTTGGCTACAGATGCTCTAAAGGAAAGGAAATCAAGTGTTTATGCCCATGCTGATCTGCCTATCAGGGTGAGACAACTTGCTTATGGGGACAAGACTGGACTTGCTTATATAAGGAGGGTTAATGTGTAATAGCTCTTACTTAGTTCATTCTCTTTTTTGGTGGAATGTTCTTGGTTTGAGTAGTTGGCATATGTTATGTGTTTGTTATGTTTGTGAGTTGGTGACTGATACCTCTTTTGGTTAGTTTGATTTGTTGTTGTCCATTGATGGTATTAGGAGTAGGGTAGTGCTAATAACTTGGTATACTTGGCAGTCTTTCTGTTTTGGCTTGTTTGCTTCCTTTTTGATTTATAAAAATCCAATGTGGTATAAAAAAGCCAATTATTTAGGTAAAAAAGGCAAATGGTCTAAAAACAGAACAAGACCTATAGTTTCTTCCCAGTATTCAAGATATTTCTCTAAAAATAGGGGTACAAAATATGTTAGGTGGTTTTTACCTGTGCTAAAGAATAATAATACATAGGTCTGGGAAGTATGTCCTTAGTGTTGCTTGTTGTTGTTAGAAATCCCCTGACATTAAAAAAGCCATTCTTAGAGATAAAAAAGGCAGTTGGTCCTGTTTTGTAAAGGGTCTTGTAGCTCTTTCCCATGAAAAGATAATAGCAATTGTCAGGGGTTTTAAACGTGTTAGGTGCTTATTTTATGTGCAGAAAAAAGGTAGTACACAGAATTGGGAAGGTTTGTTAGCTTTGTTTATATTTTTGCCTTGGTCTCTTGTTATTATGGCTGATTTTTGGGTATTGGTTGTGCAAAGGTTTTCATGGTTAGGGAGGGTCGTCATGCTAACTATTATCAGGAAGGTTAGTGTTTGGAGAGACACTAAACTTCCTTTCTTACTCTTGTTTCATACATGCCTTTTTCTGGGTGCATTTGTTGGTAAGGGTAGTAACCTTTTGTGGCTTTCATTGGTTAGGAGAGTATCACTCCCTCTCCTTGCACTAGTGTTTGATGTCTATGTCCTTCTGCAGATTTCTTTCTTCCCCTCCTCTTCTATAAGGCCACTTATATTGCTTGTTATGAACACTTCCTGATTCTATGTATCTACTGTTATTGAGAAGTTCTCTTCTATCTACCTTAGAGATTCTTGGGTTGTATGATGGCATAGCTTGGTATAGATATTTCATCAGCCTTCATGTATTTAGTTTTGAGGCTTACAATTAGAGTTATTTATCTCCCTTTGGCTATTGGTACTGTAGAGAATTTTCTTGTCACTTGTACACCTTTTCATTATTATTGTATTTATGCTATGATGGATTTTAGGGTAGCTAAAGATTGTAATGAGTTGTTACTAGATAAGAACCTTGTAGGGAATGGTAGTATGATAGGTAGTTTTCATATTATCTTCAGTTGTTCCTTGTAGGGAATGGTAGTATGATAGGTAGTTTTCATATTATCTCCAGTTGTTCCTTCAGGGTTGTCTTGCTTCATTTTGGGGACAGGGCCATGGTAATGGATTTGCAGAGACCTCATAAGATGGGAAGGCACCTATACAGTCTTGGCATGGCCTTGGATCGGGCTGAATTGGTTTTTGGCATTGCCCGCCTTGGCTGAAGGCACGGAGGATGGTATAGTATTAGCTCTATCCTAGTATCTTATAGGCCTTCTTTTGGGACCAGATACACGCGTCCATATTATTGTCATGGCATGAGGATTGGCACTAGGAATAGCACTCAACACGGGGACTGGCGCGGAACTGCAGTAAAGAGGCACTATTTTGGGATCATTGGCAAGGCATATGGTGCGGCTCTAGGATTTTATTCTTATAAGTGTTCTAGTGATCTAGTATATTTCGTACATGGTATTTTTGTATTAGCTAGGCTGGCTTGTTGGGCTTTTTCTTGGGATGTAACTATTTTGCAACTCTTATGGTTTGCGGGTTCTTTCAAACCGCGATGATTTCTATTTATAACATCCGAGAGCATTGCTCTCTTTAATCAAAAAAAAAAAAAAGGGGGTTTAGTAGGGATAGAGGAAGCTAGCTCCAATAGTCTACCTTGTTCAGACCATTCCTCAAGGAAAAAGTAATAAAAACCTTTCCCCACCCTCCAGAAACAAAGTTTGTTTGCTTCCTGACTTACTTTACACATCCTCTTCCATACAAGAGAACCTTTCCATAAAGCTTAACTTCCCCTGGATATGATCTCTTACAGTAAATTTTATGCATGTTAATAGCCCATAAGGAAGTTTTCTCTCTAAACCTAAACCAAAGTCTATAAGAAAAGTCAACACATATGTCAGATAATGCCCTTACCCCCAACCCTCCTTCCTTATGAGGTAGACAAAGATTAGGCCAAGATGACCAATGCATTCTCCTTCTATCTACAGTAGTACCACAAAAGAACTTAGATAAAATAGTCTCAATATTCTTCAAAATCTTCTTAGGAGGGAAACAAACTTGCAATGTGTAGATAGGCATAGTGGTAAGCACACTTTTGATAAGTACTAGCCTACCACCTTAAGAAACACGTTTAGTGTTCCATCCCAATAGTTTGGCTCTGATCTTATCTACCATGGGTTCAAAATATGCTGACAGATTCCTGCCCTTAGCTATAGGTGCTCCCAAGTAAGAAAAAGGAAGATCCTTAATAGCCATTCCACTTTGAGAAGCAATTTCGCTCAGATTAGCATCCTTACCCACATAAATCCTGCTCTTGAGAATATTTATCTTCTGTCCAGACACTCTTTCATAATGCATAAGCCAGATGACTTAACTGCAGCCTCTTCTTGGTGTCATAGAATAACGATGGATGAGCTGAGAACATAGCATTCAAGCCTCTATTTCACTAGCAATAATAAACAAAGCAGGGGACAAGGGATCACCTTGTCTTGGACCATGGACTACTTTAATAAACCCTGCAGAGTTAGCATTAACCAACACTCCATAATGATAAGACTGCACTGATCTTCTTACCAGGTCACACCAAATTTGAGAAAAGCCAAAGGATTTCATCATTTTCTCCAGAAATTCCCAACTTAATCTGTCATATGCTTTTAACATGTGTATCTGCAGAATTATGTTAGAATTTCTAGTCTTCACATCCAAATAATGTGTCATTTCTTTGGTTAAGAGGATATTGTCTGATATTAACCTACGTTTCAAGAAACCACTTTGGTTGGAGGAGATTAACAAGGGAAGCACCACAACAAATCTCTCATTCAGCAACTTAGTAATAATCTTATGAGTAAAATTGCATAAGCTGATAGGCCTATATTCACACCATGAAGAAGGGCTAGTTACCTTGGGAATTAGGGCAAGAGAAGTAGCAGCAATCCCTAGAGGTAAAGAAGAACCTCCAAAATAGTCCTGGATAGCCTCCAATAGATCATCTTTAATGATATTCTAACAATCCTGAAAGAATGCAGCAGTGTAACCATCAGGTCAGCTCTACTAAGCCCAAATACAACCACTTTTAGCTCTTCCATTTGAGGAGGTTCACATAGTTCAATGTTCATTGCTTCATCAATCAACTTAGGGATGTTTTGAAAATTAGGCTCTTCAGATAGTGGTATTGCCCCTCCAAGCATAGACTGAAAGTAATCAACTGCAGACTTTTGTAAGCCCACTTGAGATGAAATGACATTACCCTCTACCACCACACTGTGAATTCTTCCCTTCTGTCTTTTTCTCTTTACCAAGTTATGGAACAACTTGGTGTTTTTATCTCCTTCTAGAATCCAGTGACAATGAGCTTTTTGTCTCCAATATACTTCCTCCATATCTAGCTTTTTTTGAAATTCAACTCCAGCAGTAGTTAACAATAATAAAATATCAACAGAAGGGTCATCATGATACCTTTGCTCTATTGAAGCCACCTTAAATTCTTCTTCTTTCAGCTTAGTGAAAATGTTTACAAAAACATTTCTATTCCACCACTACAGATATTGTTTGGGCCTGTGGAGTTTCTCCCATAGCTTGCTCAATCCTGATAACCTAGCTGGCATTACCCAATTAGATTCAATGTTAGCTCTGAAATCCTGATGATTGAGCCACATATTCTGAAACCTAAAGTTCCCTCTTCATCTTTCTTTGTTAACACTTACTTCCATTATGAGGGGCCTATGATCAGAGCATCTTCTCACACCATGAGAAACCTTGTTTATAGAAATATAATTCACCCATAGTTGGTTAAATAGGACTCTATCCAACCTCTGCTGAACTCCACCACTTTGCCAAGTAAATGGTACTCCTATATATCCTACATCTATCAGCTCACTCTCCAACACACAATTGGCAAAGTCCGCTATGGCATTGAAGTTAGGGCTAGCACCACCACTTTTCTCTTCTCCACTTATAACCACATTGAAGTCCTCTCCTATACAGCAAGGGAGAGAATTAACTGCTAACCTCTGTATATCTTCCCATAATTCATATCTCTCCCTCCTACTACATTTAGCATATATCCCTATAAATAGTATGGGAGTAGACAACTAAGAAGATATGATTTTGCAGTGAAGATGTTGTGCTTTGTTTTCAAGAACTTCTACATCATATGAATCATCCACAAATAGCCAAATCTTATTGGTACAATTAGCCTCTACTTTATTCATTCTGAACTTTCAACAATATAGTACTTCCTCCAACTGAACCAATGGTTCAATAATAGCCATAATGTTAAGCTGAAGATGGTTCCTAAGATAATGTTTCCTTACCCCCTACCCCTCTAGCATTCCAAAACAAACTATTCATTGAGAACTGCTTTTCCCCTTTTTGCCACCCTTCTTCTTCTTCTTCTTTCCCTGATTAGATAATGTTGGAGCTGGAGTAGCTAAGTAATTGCTTCTTGTAAATCTCTACCATGTTTGCTCTAGAGCCTTAGCATTTATCTTCAACATTACCTCTTCACCACTAGATAAAGATTAAGCATCACTATAGTAATCAGATCCACCTGGTTTCTCGAATCCTGAAGAGTCTTTATCTTCCTCAGACAAAATAAGCAACTGTGTAAGATTGTTAGTAGACCTTCTTCTTTTTGATATACCCACCACAGGCTCAAATTCAGGTTGAACTTGAATAGCTACCTGATGGTGTAATGAAATCTCACTCTCCTCAATAGGAGACATAGAGGCAACAGGCTCCAAATTAGCCTCTTCTACTACCTTATCATTAACCATAGCATTCTCTGAACCATTCATTGGACCTTCCTCCTGCTCTGTCAGATTATCCTCATTCTCTTGTAACTGAGCAAAAGGATTCACAATAGTATCTATGCATGCCTCATTAGATACCCTAGCTGGAGAGCTTCTAGGGATGAATTCAGTCATAGAACCTGATACACAGGCTTGAGGAGTAGCTCTAACACCCTCGTTCCCTATGTCTCCTCTACCACCATTAAATCCATAGTTCACATGCCTACAACCACCTCAGCCTCTATGATTATTCCCTCTATTAACTTGCCTGCCTGCCATCCTATTAGCTCCCAGTTGAGTCCATTGCTCTGCTCTACCTCTTACATGCCTAGCAGGTGCAACATTACCTCCCTCATGCAGGTGTATATTCTCCATTTCCATGTATTCAATGGAGGTTTCCCTTTAGATGGACAAAAAGCAGCCAAATGACCCAACTTATGACAAAGAATACAGTAATGAGGTACATTACTATACTTCAGCTTGATTGCTACACATTTTTCCATGATAGATACCCAAATATGACTAGGAAGATGCTTAGATACATCCATCTCTACACAGATATTAGCTTGATGCAATTTGCTTCTGTTTGCTGTGTAGTCATCCACTTTGATTGGCACACCTAATAGCTTCCCAATTTCATATAGAGCCTCTTTGTGAAACAAGAAAATAGGGAGGTTGTCAAAAATTACCCACACCGGTACTACTAGAGATTCTTCTTGCAATGAGAAGTTACGCGTCCATTTTGATATTCTCACTGGTGTTCCTGCCACCACATGGCTATCCAATAACGAAAGATGGTTAAAATCTTCCTCCAATGCCAGTTTAATCACCACATGACGTTTATCCATTAAGCTTACTGTAAATCTTCCTTTTAGTGATAATCTCTTCAACATCGATGTTACCTCACCAATTTTAGTAATCCCATAGGAGAATTTACCCACAAATGTTAAATCATATACTTCAGATAATTTTTCTACTTCCATAGACGAGAAAGAGATTGCAGGCATACCATTATGCACTGATGATGTTTTCGGTTGAACAATAGCCCGGGCACAGTTCATATCCCCAAAAGCGTGCTTGTGAACTAGATCAACTTTTTTGACCACCTCTGAGACGGAGGGACGACCAGACTCCGAGACACGCTTAGCTAGGCCGGAATTTCCCACAAATTGCTCCAACAGAATCGACCGAGTCGAGCTAGAATCTTGACCTAACACCTCCGCCGAAGCGGGAGACGCCATATGATCGACCAGAGAATTGAATAACACACAGCTACCAAGAAGTCACAAGAAGAAGATGGCATGGAGGAGTTGCCCAGAGACTGAAGCCGACAAATGCGGCTAGGTCGTACAATAGCGCGGAGGAAAGATTTTAGAGAGTAGATTTAAATTGTTCAAGGAATTCTGAATATCCGATGGATCAATTTCCCTGATCTACCATTCGAGGTAGAAAACTTTAGCATCTCACCTTCTTTGGGTGTGGGATTGTAACGATGGTTCAATACGAGGTAGAAACAATTAGCTTCTCCCCTTCTTTGAGAGTGGCATTTTCTCAATTATTCAATTCCCACGATCTACCATTCGAGGTAGAAACCTTTAGATTCTCCCCTTCATTAGGGGTGGGATTCTCACGATAGTTCAATACGAGGTAGAAACCATTAGTTTATCCCCTTCTTTGAGATTGTCATTCTCAAAATGGTTCAATTCCCTCGATCTACTATTCGAGGTAGAAACCTTAAGCTTCTCCCCTTCTTTGGGTGTGAGATTCTCACGATAGTTCAATACGAGGTAGAAACCATTAGCTTATCCCCTTTTTTTTTTCTTTTCAAAAGAGCCTTAGCTCTTAGATTTTATATATATAATAATCATGGCGGTTTGAAGGAACTCGCATAAACAAAAAGTCGGAAAATAATTACATCCCACCAAAATACCTAACTAGCTAGCCAAGATACTATAAAGCCCCAATATACAAAATTTACTAGATCATTAGAAGACTTATTCGTATTAGATACGAATTGTGTGCCATAAGCCATGTTCATGATCCTAAAAGAAAGCCTTCGTGATACAATGGCATTGTTGTTCCCAGGTGTATGGAGCCATAAGTCGTGCCTGTGACCACGGTTGTAGTGCCATATACCGTGCCAAACGCCAATCATCCACCAATAATGTCTCTTGACTGGGTTATAGTGCCAGTTTCCATGCCATGTGCCCATCCTACCGCCAGAATTCATGCCACTAGCCAGTTTCATGAAGCCAAAATAGGACCTGCCATTGCCATCTACCGTGGAAATATATGTGCTAAGTCTGCCAATTCCCCTACCCACCTGTGCATGCCAGGTGCCAATGCAATAAACTTTAGAGGAGGATCCCCAAGTTCTTCCCTATCTGTCCATAGATCAACATAGTTGCTCCCTATAGGAATCCAATTTTTGCACCTGATGTCCACTTGTAGAGGCACAAATTCAACTAGTAGACATACTAGGCCATCATTACATCTTCTAAAACAACTCCTAATAACAATATACATGATGACAATATATGTAGATCCAAGTCATAGTCATACACAACAAACAGAGCAAACCATCAGCTTTCCCTAAATGCAAAGTTGCTCCACCTGAGAACAAAAACAGTCTGCACAACACAGTCCTCAATAGGATGGCTAATTTCAAAAGAGATCCCACACTGATTCTGGGAACATTCATCAGAGAAAACTCACATAGATCATGTGTGTGCAATGCAGAAAAGCTGAGTGTGGCTATTATAAAATAAAACAAAGCATAAAGATGAAAGAGAACAGGGCATGGACTAACAAGTGCATGGAGAGGGAGAGATACTCCCCTTGAACAAATATACCACCATATACACACCATCCCTACTTCATTACTACCCAGAAAGTTGGATGAATGTAGCAAGATCAAAGATAAGAGGCTATAGTCTCTCCAAACAATAGCACTCTTATGGACACAAAGTATGCATACCCTCCCAACCCTAGGTATAACCTCCCATTGAACAGACTTCTGCCAAAACCATCTGTACAAATAGCAGCAATTGATACAAAAACAGGCTAAAGACATGATACCATTTTGGGTCTCAATTTATTTGTTTTTGACCTCTTTTGAACTGTTTATTCCTTTTTTCCAGTCCTCTATACCATGATTTTCTTTTTGAAACTGTAATATTTTTCTTTTGCAGTCTCCTTCCCATTTCCGTTTTCTACTCAACCTCCTCAACTTCAAGCACACCACGGTAGTAGAAGCTTCATATGTAGTGGGTATGCAAATATGAACAGGTTTGCCAATGCTCAACATGTATGCATAGAAAGCCAAATGCAGAAAATAGTTCATTATAATGTACACACTCATGTAGACACATTGACACAAACAAACTGAGAAGGAAAGGGAACGGAGGAATACTCCCCTGCAGACCAACTGAAAATGCAACAGACCGTAGAAGACACCCCTAGAAGAAATAAGAAAGAAATGCATATGCATACAAAGATTAGACTGCCAGTTCCTCCAAACTAGGCACTCTAATAGAAATATGCAGACACCCCCCAACCCCCCTTGATGTACATCTGTGAATGTGCCAGTTAGTGAAGGTTCCATCAAACTCACATGCCAACCTATCCATCTAATGCCTTCCCACTTCTGAGTATTATCATTTGTCTGCTCAGGCATCTTGTAACATTAGCTTATCCCCTTCTTTGAGAGTGACATTCCAACAATGGTTCAATTCCCCCGATCTACCATTTGAGCTAGAAACCTTTAGCTTCTCCCTTTTTTTTTTTTTTTTTTTTTAATAAAAGAGCCAACGCTCTCGGATTTTATATATGATAATCAAGGCGGTTTGAAGGAACCCACAAACACCAGAAGTCGCAAAATTGATACATCCCAACAATTGGCCCAATTATCTAGCCAAGGTACTTCTAAGCTATCATATATAATTTACTACATCATTGTGAGACTTATACAAAATAGATTCTAGGTACGAACCATAAGCCTTGCCAATGATCCCAAAACAATACCTCGGTGCGCGCCATTTCTCAAGTCTTTGGAGCCAAAACACGTTCCAGTGACCGAGCTTGTGGTGCCATGATCCGTGCCAATAGACAATGATCCCACTATAGTTCCTATTTACTACATTATCATGCCAATAACCGTGCCAAGAGCCATTCCCAGTAACAATTCTCGAGCCTTCCCAATAATAAAGCCCGCAGTACCTGATCCCAAGCGGAGGCCTGCTAAAGACTAGGCTAAGACTAGTAATGTGCCATCTTCCGAGCCATGTGCCAGGACAAGCCGTGCCAAAGTGTGTGCATGATAAACAAGATGTGTGGCCTTATCGAAGTGGAGTAGAGGAGGAAAATCTGCAGAGGATCATAGAAATCATACACTAGTGCAAGAAGAGGGAGAGGTACTCTCCTAACCAACAACAATCAACATCAAGACCACCATCATGAGGTACTCAGTGGAACAATCTACATGTCTACTACTGGCCAGCTCAGGGGTATTATAAAGTTCCCCTCCTGTTGCAAATTTCATCAAGGACCAAACAACAAGTGTGTGCAAAAGCAGAGTTAAAAGTGATCCTACAGAAGTGGAGAATAGAGATGCAATCACCTGAATGTAGCCAAGAGAAACTAGTGCAAGGGAAGGGAAAGATACTCCCCTAAAATTGAGAAAATGCAAATCATGGCTACCATAAATATAAAAGCACCCTGAGGAAGGTATGAATGCAGGACAAGGTAGACTAGAAGGGGAGTGTCTCTCCAATCACTACCACTTCTAGTGAAGATGAAGATGCATACCCTACCTCCCAAATCACAAAAGACCAAGGGTGAAAACCATATATTACACCGATTACAAGCACAAGAGCTAACATACACTTCCCAGACCTGTGTAATATTGTTTTTCAGCACAGGTAAAAGCCACCTAGCATGTTTTATACCCCTGCTTTTTGAGAATTCTTTTGAATACTGGGAAGAGACAACATGTCTTATTCTGTTTTTACACCATTTGCCTTTTTTACCTAAAGACTTGGCTTTTTTATGCAACAGGGGATTTCTACAAGTCAAAAAAGAAGCGAACAAGTCAAAACAGGAAGACTGCCAAGTGCACCAAGTCATGAACACTACTCTAATTCTAACAACAAACATGTACAAAATCACCTCTAGCCGACTAAGAGGGATAACAGTCCCTAACTTAAAATCTTACCAAACACACACAATATACAAATTACTCATACCAAGAGCATACCAACAAAATGGAGAAAGAACTGAGTAGAGAGTACTACACATTTACCCTTATTATGTATGCAAGTCCAGTCTTGTCTCCATAGGCAAGCTGTCTCACCTTGATAGGCAGATCAGCAGGGGCATAGATATAAGATTTCCTTTCCTTCAGGGCATCTGTAGCTAAGATTTCAACTACAATATTCACTTCCTTGTACATGTGATTAAATCTGATCTCTTTGTTCCTGCATAGCTGGGTGATTTTTCACAGTAGTGTGTTGAGCTTCCAGTTCCAACTATGATTTGGTTTTAAGATCAACTGAATAGCTAGTTGAGAGTTAGATTAAACTAAAACCGTCTCAAATTTCAGCTCATTACATATACAAAGACCCTGCCATATTCCCATCAATTCAGCCTTAATGATAGAACTGGTGCCAAGATATGATTGAAAGCCTTTGATGATTGAGCCATTCTCATCTCTAATAACTCCACCAGCTGCTCCTCTACTAGTAAAGCTATTAAATGAACCATCAGAGTTAACCTTTACCCATTGAGCAGGAGGTTTTTGCCAATAAAGAACTTTGATCTTAGGTCTAGGGTTGAATGGTAAGAGGATAGACCATCTAACTACAACAGACCTATCACCATTCCAAAAGGCTCTAGTGAAAGGCTTAGCCTGCTGAGATATATAAATGAAGTTCATGATCCTGAAGATAACAACAGAAGCCTTAATCTTGGTATCCTCATATTTGGATTCTTTTATGGCTTTCCACAAGAACCAAGCAATAAGAACAGGGATGAGAATCCTTATGTGACTCTTCTTGATTTTGTCAGAAGAGTAGAGCCAACATCTGAATCTAGCCTCTAGTGATAGATGGCACCCCAAAGGCACTTGAAACAGATCAGAGAACCAACACCATACCTTTTGAGCTTCTTCATTGTATAGCAACACATGGATGATTGTTTCTCTTGCAGGACATCACTGGCAATTTGAGGCAAGTACAATTACTCTATGTTGAAGGATATCATCCACAGGTATCCAGTTATGTAGCAATTTCCACCAAAAGATAGACACAGTGCTAGGGATACTGTTACACCAAATGTTAGATAAAGACCTAGAAGGAGAAGTTCTTCTTCTAATAGCATTCAATGCAGACTTGGTGGAGAAGGCTCCATCTCCATAAAGTTTCCAAATGGGGTGTGAAGTCATGGAATCATTGATTGGCAGAAGGATAACTTTGATCAATATATGGAGTGGTAGGCATGTAGTGAGCTTCTCTAACATCCACCAATTGTCATCTACAAAGTCCTGTAGTAGCTTCAAGGACAACCTATCATGAGAAACAAGATCCTTCAGTTTGCCTATCTCAAGCCATTCATCATGCCAAAAGTAGCATTTCCCAAAACCTACTGTCCAGAAACACTGTTGTTGAATTTCATGACTAACCTTGACCATTCTCTTCCAAACCATAGAATCTGAAGATTTGATCTTAAAATCTTCAGGGAATTTTCTAAGGCAGTATTTCTTGTGTAAACAGGCAACCCATAGAGAATGTTGTAGTCTAAATCTAAAACAAAGTTTGTGAGAGAAAGCCTCACATATCTCAAACAAAGGTCTAATCCCTAGACAACCTTCTGACTGA
The DNA here is from genome assembly GCA_036897095.1 of Plantago elongata. Classification (NCBI taxonomy): domain Eukaryota; kingdom Viridiplantae; phylum Streptophyta; class Magnoliopsida; order Lamiales; family Plantaginaceae; genus Plantago; species Plantago elongata. The sequence continues at coordinate 16,997 of JAYMSP010002304.1, forward strand.
GGAAAACAAACAGGTTTCTATCTGGTCCAATGCATTTTCCTCTGATCATTGGTAGATCCCCAGAAAAACATAGATATAATAGAGTAAATTCTATCAAGTATAGTCAATGGTGGAAGATAGACTTGGAGTAGATGGATGGTCATAGATATAATAACACTCCTTATTAAAACCCACCTGCCACCCTGAGATAGATATTTGAGGTTCCATCCAGACAGTTTATTTCTCACCTTGTCCACAAATAATAAAAATGAGAGATGAGCTTTCTACCCCTAGAGATAGGTGCTCCCAAATATTTGAGTGGTCATACGACACTGATCTTCAATCCTTCTTATGTTGGCATTCTTCCCTACATAGAGATTGTTTTCTACATATTCAGCTTTTGCCCTAAAGAAACTGCATTACCTACTGCAACCCCTCTTGGCTCCCTCTTGTGAAGATGACGAGATCATCTGCATAAGCCGAATGACTCACCAATAGCCCTTTTTTAGTATCATAGTAGAGCTCTGGGTAAGAGGAAAAGAGCTTGTTCAGTCCTCTTCTAAGATACTCCCCATCTATAATGAATAGAGTAGGGGACAATGGGTCACCCTGTCTTAGTCCATGGCTGGACTTTATGAAGCCTGAGGAAACTCCATTGACAATGACTCCAAAATGACAGTTGTTTAAGGATCTGAGTACAAGATCACACCATAGGTCTGAAAATCCAAAGGCTTGTAAAATTTTACCAGAATTACCCAACTAAGCCTACCATAGGCTTTTAACATGTCCAACTGCATCACAAGATTAGCATCTCTTGTGCTCACATCCAAAGAATGCACCAATTCCTGAGTTAATAGGATGTAATCCTAAATAAGTCTCCCTTTTACAAAGCCACTTTGGTTTTGTGAGATAATGAGGGGAAGAATCAAGGCAAGCCTATCATTCAGAAGTTTGGTTATAATCTTATGTGTAAAGTTACATAGACTGATTGGCCTGAATTGGGCCCAAGAGGTAAGATTGCTAACTTTGAGAATCAGGGCTATGGAGGTACAGGAGATACCTACAGGGAGAGGTGAACCTTGAAATAAGTCATGTATAGCCTCCAAAAGATCTAGCTTAATGATTTACCAACATTCGATAAAGAAAAGAGCAGAAAATCCATCAGGTCCTGCTGTAGCTCCTTTATTTAAGTTGATGACAATCCCATGGAGTTCCTCCATAGATGGAGGTTCACATAACTCAACATTAATCTCCTCATCAATAATTGAAGGTATAGTAGTTAAATCTGGTTCTGCAGAGATGGGAATCTCTGTTCAAAAAAGGTCTTGAAAGTATTCAGCTGTAGATGCTTGATGTTCAGATGATGAGGTAATGAATGTCCCATCCTTCTCAATGCTGAATATTTTGCTCTTTAACCTATTCCTCTTGACCATGTTGTGAAATAGTCTAGCGTTTCTGTCACCCTCAAGATTCCATTTGTAGTGAGCTTGTTGTCTCCAATAGATTTCCTCCATAGCTAAAACTTTATGAAATTCTACAGAGGCATCCCTTAACATGGTCATGTTTTCTTTGCTTTGGAATGATCATTGTTGTATAATATTTCTGCTTATTTCACTTTATCCTCTCCCCCCTGCAACTTGGTAAAGAGATTTCCAAATTTATACTTGTTCCACCATATTAAGTATTGTTTCAATCTATGTAGTTTTTCCCATAACTTTTTTAGTCCAGTTTGCCTAGCAGGCATGGACCAATTCTCCTCAATGTTCTTGTAGCAGCTGGAGTGGTTAAGCCATACATCTTGAAACCTGAATTGACCATTCTTTGTAGTCACTCTAAAAGAAGTTTCCAGGATGAGTGGCCTGTGATCAGAGCATCTCCTAATGACATGAGTAACCTTAGATACCTGAAAGAAATCCAGCCATTAGGGTTAAAAAGAAGCCTGTCCAGCCTTTGCCTAACTCCATGCCACTGCCAAGTGAATGGCACACCATCAAAGCCAATGTCAGCCAATCCACAATCCATCATACAATTCCCAAATTCAAAGATGGAATTTTAATCAGTTAAGGCTCCACCATCCTTCTCATTTACATTCGCAATTATATTATAATCTCCTCCTATGAACCAAGGTATATTGGTCACTGATAATCTTCTCATCTAAACCCAAAGTTCTTTTCTCAAGGATCTGGATCACTTGGCACAAATGATAGTGGTTAGGATAGGAGCATGTAATTGTGCAGAGGTTACTTAACAATGCAGAAACTACTCCTTATCTTCCAAGACTACAATATCAAAAGAGTCATCTCCAAACAACCTAATCTTGTTGTTACTGTTAGTCACTACATTAGACATTTTAAATCAATTGCAGAAGTAAAATGAGTCTAACTGTACCATTGGTTCCACTATTGCTAAAATGTCCAACTTCAATTTGTTTCTGATATACCAAATTTGTTGTTGAGTACTAACATTACCAACTCCCCTAACATTCCATACCATGCAGTTCATGATGATGTTTTGGCTTTTCTCCTCCCATTCTTCTTCTTTCCCTGATGAAGAGACACCCCATGGTCCAATGTTCTGCCAGAACTTCTAGTGGTTACCCTTGTGCTAGTAGCTACTGCTATTGCATGAATTCTTGCCATAACCCTTTCCCCACTGGACATGTAATCCTCATCTTTCCCACTCTCTTCACTAGTAGGCTCTGATGACTGCCCATCTTGAATTCCTATGATGGTTTTATTGGCTATCAAGGCAGGGAAAAGGTTATCTACCTCATCATTCAATAATGGTAGTGCTTCCAGGTTACCTGAAGATATTCTCCTGTTAAGTATATGAACTAAAGGTTCAAATTCAGGTTGAGTAATCCTCAACTGCTCATTCACATTGGGGGAGATAGGTTCAGATGGCTCTTGATGTGATTGTAGAGTGTTCTGCTCCACAAAAGGAATATGAACTGCATATTGAGGATCATTTTCTTCGAGTGGGGAGTTAGTTTCCATGATTGGTGAGAGATGGACTGAATCAACCAAAGGTTCCACCATGTCTTCATTTTCAGAGGAAACAAACTCTGATACCCTACCATCCTCACTAGCTTCTTGGTCAAAGTCCAAGGAAGCAAAGGTGTAGGCAGAAGGATTCTGAACATGGCATGGACCATGGGACAATCCTCTACCACCACCACCTCCTCTACCTCCTCTACCACCATTACTTCCTCTGCCACCATTTACATTGGATTGAAGGTTAACTTCCTCAAGTGGAGGGACATCTTCCATAATTGATGGAAAAGGGATTGAATCAATCAAAGGTTCCATAGAGCCTTCATTTTCAGAGCAAACTGTCTCAGATTCCCTACCTTCCTCAATAGCTTCAGCATGATCAGAGTCCAAAGAAGCGGAAGTGTTGGCAGAAGGATTATGAACATGATAAGGGCCATGAGACAATCCTCTACCACCACCACCTCCTCTACCATCACTACTTCCTCTGCCACCATTTACATTGGTACTACCACCTCTAGACCAATATCTTCCCCTGTTATTTCTTCTACTACCTTGTTGGATCCTCCATTGATGATTTGGAGCTGAGCTTTGTCCTCTACAAGGCCTAATAGTGGGAGTAGCTGTGCCTGCAACAGGCAAATACTTAGGTTGAGCCACCATAGGAGGAGCTTTAGCCAAGCAATTGGTGATGGTATGACCTGTCTTCTTGCAATGTTTGCAGAAATGAGGGACTCTTCCATAGTTTACCTTCACTGCAACACCCTTATGTAGGGCTTCTATCCACAGGTGAGATGGTAGTTCCTTAGATATGTCTATCTCAATGCAAAGGTTAGCCTGACTGACTTTGCTTTTGTTTGCTGTGTAACCATCTATTTTAACAGGATTACCAAGTAATTTTCCTATCTCATACAAAGCTTCTTTATGGAATAAGAATATAGGTAGGTTTTCAAGGGAAATCCAAACAGGAACCACATGAGAATCATCATCCAAAGAGAAGTTAGGTGTCCATTTGATTAATCTCAGAGGAATGCCTGCTACATTAGTATTATCTAATAACCATAACCTATTGAAATCCTCCCCCAGAAATAATTTGATTATCACATGTCTTTTGTCCATAAAGCTAACTGTAAAACTCGATTTAAGCTTCATGTCTTTTAGCATCTTCGTGACTTCGAAGATTTTGGGAATGCCATATGAGAATTTGCCCACCAAAGTAAGAGAAAATGATTTGGATAGATTGACTACCTCAGTTTCGGTGAAAGACAACGATGGCATTCCATTGAAGGTGAATTGTGCTTTCGATTTGACGACCATACGATAAGCATTCATGTCTCCAAACGCAAATTGGTGTAGGGGCGGAATAACATAATTTTGTGCAGTTTCTGATGATTTAGCCTGATGAAGGGGGATTTGAGGTGTCGCAAGAAGAGCCGGTGAGGTTACCACCTCTCTGAAATTTAAACCAGATTGGCCCGCCAATCGAGATGATGCCGAATTTGGATGTAATGACGATGACTCAGGCTGAGAATTCATCGTCTGTTCACAGGGAGACATTACTCCATACCTCATAGTCAATACAGGTTGACTCGCCAACCGAGAAGTTGCCAAAGTACGCATTGTCGATGAAGTACCGGGAGGAGAAGATGACTTCTCCTATCCCAAATCCGACTCAGTCATTAAAAGTTACTAGTGGAAGAGTGACGGACGGGATGAAAGCTAAAAAGGTGTGGGCCGGCAACGAAAGGTTGCCGGAGAAGGTAGTTGATCGGTGAGGACGACAAGATTGCAGACGGAATTACTGTTCACTGAAATCGTCTATCAGTAGAGAGCGTTTTACTTGTAAATGTTAGTTTAGCTTCTTTAGCTTCACCCTTTTTCTTTTTTTTTTTTAATAAAAGAGCCTAGGCTCTCTCAGATTTTATATATAATAATCAGGGCTGTTTGTAGGAACCCGCAAACATGAGCAGTCGCAAAATAATTATCACCAAAAGGCCCAAATTGCTAATCTAGCTACTACAAAACTACCATATACAAAATATACTAGATCCTTGGATGACTTAACTGTATGAAATACTAGATGTGTGTCAAAAGCCTTGTCCAAGATCCCAACAAAATGTGTCTGTGCCGCGTTCACATGCCAGTTCCCCGGTCTATGGTGCCAGACTTGGTACCAAAATGTAAGGCCCCGGTTTGGTCCGGACGTGAAGGATTATGCCGAACTTCCAAATACATAGATATATCGAAGTAATAATCATTACACACCCCGAATTTAATTTATAGCACATCAGTTACTACACACGCCTAATAGATCAGCATCGGAATAGCACGGCCTAGTGTCAGTCAGTCTGTCTACTTACCCCGACCTCTCTTTGTGCTCTAAACCTGGGAAATCAAGGTTAGACAGGAAAAGCGTAAGTCAACAGACTTAGTGAGGATAATCAAGCAAGTATAAGAAAATGCATGAATGCAACAGGATAGCAAACCACCACAAGTTGTTCAGGAAATTTTCAAAACAAATGGGGAAACCATTCACAGGCAGGCAAGATCATAGCACATGAAAGTTGCTAGATTTACAGTACTTGGACAGTAACTGTGTAACGCCCGGGATCAGGTTCAGACGCCAAGGATTGTGCCAAATATCGCAAGTACATATTTATTAAAATATTACAACATTATCCATTACAAACCGATGTTCAGGATAACCAAAACCAAAAGCAAACAGAAACACACATTTAAAACTAAACCAGCAGCGGAGACTAGTCAGTCCGTCTGGTAACTCTACCCAAGCCCGCCTTCGTGCTCAAAATCTGGGAAAGCAAAATATTGGAAAAAGAGAGAGTGTCATTCACTAGGACTCAGTGAGGACAGTCAGGCATGCAATTATGCAACAGTATAGTTAACTAGCACACTTGCTGATCAGGCAATAATTTTTGAACAGTGAGGAAACCGCAAACGGGAATATGATAGTGTCATCATAGGCTAGTCCCCTAGAGGTGATCTCCTACGGACTTAAGAGGTGCCCACACCGCGAGTACACGGTGCGGAGCACTCGCGGTGCAGCGCTTCGCTCCGCATGGCACTAAGCGACTGCCGAATGACCAGTAACATTAACGCTGCAAGTGACATCACCCAGCTAAACCGGACGTGAACGGTTTTCCAAAACAGTTTTCAGTGTGCAGTTATATTTTTCAAGAAAACAGTATTCATGCAATGCAATGCGTGAGGATCAAGAGTAAGGATAATATGCAGATGCAGTACAGTAACAGTGAACAGTTCAGTAACAGGGGGCAGGATCAAGAAACAGGATCAGTGACAGGATCAATAACAGGACTCAGTGTACAGTATAAGTCAGCAATTGGAGCAATAAAATGTCAAGGCTAGACCGGTGGTGTCACCTAAGTGCAGGTCAACAGTAGTTTAGAACCCTAAATCAGAAATCAGGATATGTAGACAAAACTCGGTACTCAATACTAATCAACAATTGGTGTAATAAAATGTCCCGTTAATAAAGTATTTCTAAGTACAGGTTATCTACCACTTATATAGTCAGTCAACTAAATCTGGAACTGAGTCGAAGTTGGTGTCAGACAGTCAGATAGATAAACAGGTGCATAAATAAAATACGAGAAATGAATAATAGCACTTTAACTTTCCCAGGGTCTGATGCAGAAAGCCAGCTATCACTCACCATTGGTATTCGGTATTTCAGGAGCTTCCACAGATCCTAATAAACAGATAATAATACTGTTTAAGTCCTTGCTAGTTTAATAATTTCTACGATGTTTCAATATCTTAGCCTTCTTGTTATCTGTTACTAAATTTAATTATACCTCGACGTTTATTTAACTATCACTTATTTCTGTTAAACTGGTACTTCATTCGGCTTCTAAAATCATCCAGTATTATACTTCTAACTTCTTAGTCGACGGTAAGTCGACATTTATTCCGGATGACAAAACACCTTAATTAACTATTACTAATTGATAATTAACAATAGTTAACCCTTCATTAATTTTAATTACGATAATAATTAATGCTAATTACTTGCTAATTAAGGAATACTAATGACAATAATTAACTATTAATTAAGACTAACAGTAATTATCTTAACGATAATGAACTACAACAATTAATTTTCAACGATTAATTTTACTGCTAATTAACAATAATTAATTAAAGCTAATGATACTTAATTAACAGTAATTAATTACAATAATTAAATAATGGTAATTACTTAGTTACAATAATTACTTACTAGCGATAAATTAATTAAGGCTTAATGATAATTAATTAACGATAATTTTACCGAACGATAATTAGCAAAAAATAATAATAAATAATACGGTACTAACCAAGTGCTCGTCGAGCGACAGGCAGCGTAACGACGTACCGAGCGGGGTTGACGAGCGGCGCGGCGAATAATATTATTAAACTAATCACTCGTTCGTTTATTCGACGTTTATCGAATTCGATTGAGCGAATTCACCGGAATTCGGTCGAATGAACGACACTATCCGGGTTTTGGGGTTGCAGTTGGCCGGAATAAGGAGAAAATGAGGGAGATCTAAGGAAACTGAGAGCAACTGAGGGGGGAAATGAAGAGGAGAATGGTGTGGAGTCGAAACTGTAACCGATCCCCCTATTTATAGCTCTCCGGAGTCGGCAATGACGGTGGTGAAGGCGGAGGAAACGGCTGGAATTCGGCCACGTCTCACCTTCCTCCTCCATTCGTTTGCTGCATCACGTTCCTATGCCGTGGCTCCATTTTCCTCCGTTCGTTTCACGCGTAGCAACCGACAGGGGGTGGCGCCACCTGTCCATTTGGCGGCTCGAGAGGACATAATGGTGGGCGACGGGAGGCGTGAGGTGGTCACGTGAAGAAGCCGATGTGGGGGGCTCGAATTGGCGTAGAAAGAGGTGTGGACGGAGAAGAAAAACGGGGAGAAGGAGTGAAGGAACGGAGTTGATGATGAAGCAGTCAACAATGGCTGCCATTCCCGTCCAAATTGATTTGGGGGAGATTATAGGCGTGAAATTACTACA
>JAYMSP010002305.1:0-25010 GCA_036897095.1 Plantago elongata
TGAGTAGGCAGAGAGGGGTCAACATGTGACCTCAATAGTCCAAAATACAGCGGAGCAAGAGCTTTAGACAGCTAGCTCGAACGATTGGAGATGGAGAAAAAACTCGCGAACTCTAACCACGAAAGGAGCTTCGGACTAGGAAGTTGTGTGTAATGGCCTGGTGGCGCGTCAGGTTGATCTGGAGATGAGGAGAAAATGGAGAAAAAAGATAAGGGCAATCAGATTTATTACATAGGGAAAAGATGAGAGTCATAACCAATGCTCGTTAGAAACTTACATGGCTCTGATACCATGAAAGAACTATTTTCCCTACCTCTTCTTATTCATCAATCTCATATTATATGTATAATAATATATAGTTAGATATATTTATGAATCTTAATTTAATAATACTTCTAAGTATTAATATTAAGGAGTCCTAATTTAATTATACTTCTAACATCGGCGGCCGGGTTAGAATTAAACCATAAATGAACAATAAACAAAGGGCTCATAAGACAGCTTTTATTAACAACCAGAGACCCCAAATGCGGATAATACAACGCAAGCCGAAAAAAGAAATTATATAATTTAACGAGATGATTAAATTAAACCAATGCATTTATTAAGTATACTAACCGGGTTGGACTTGACTAGTTCTACTTGCTATCCAAGCAGCCCATTCAGATCTGAATATACATATTTTTAGCACAAGCGTGTAAACTGTAAACACGGACCTTGCAAATTGAAATTGCAATTAGGCTTTCTAATCTGTTTTATACACTAACTTTTATGGGCATGACCATATATTTGAACTGGTCCTTTTCCATTTGTTATCCATCATCGAATAACATAATAATCCACCAATGAGACACACACACTGTTACAAAACGCTACGTACAGATACTAATGACAGACTATAGTATTTAAAATCGAATGGATCAATAAGCAATCTATAGGTCAATCTAATCTAATACATTGAACCTTCATGGCCTCAAAAGTCATATTTCGGTATTTTTAAATTGAGTAAGTTTTCCGGATCGTAGCTCTTGTAGAGGTTAATAATAAGTCATACTACACATATTATGACCAGAAAATATTATCATTTTTAGTAAAACATAGTGTTATACATACACAAAATTAACAAATAGTATGCATAAAATGTTTATGTCTCTTTGTAAAAAAAATAATCGGATCGAATTTAATAAAATAAAGGTGTTGCTCGAGTTCGACTCGTTCATTAAGATATTCCAACGATCCAACTTAAACTGAGCTGAACCTAACTTCATACTTGTTTTTTAATTAATTCAAATATAGCTCATCGTGATTATACTCGACATAGTTGGATTAGTCTCGATAACTTTTTTTTTGCCGAGCCACCCAATACTTTTGCGATGTACCTTAAAATCTTTCCACCAGACCAAAACGTATATTTCCATCCATTTCCAGGCCCTCTTAACACATAATCCTAATATCCTATTACCATAATACTCAACAATTACCTGAAAATATAGACTCCAATCAATTGGATTGCGTAGTGGCAACTGATCACGAACAATTTCATTCGTCAATCCTTCCACATGACAAACTTTCACATCTAGAAATGGATATTAAAGTAGCTCAAGATCATGCATGATGCCACAAATCTTATCATCCTCGTAGTCGTGGACCATGGGGTGTTACTATAAATTAACCATCTATAATGTTTTTATCAAAACTGTAACAAAGACATGAAGCGTGTAAACTAATTTTACAATTAGATTTTGAAGAAAGATCACTAACATTTTTTATATATATATATATTATAATATATATAAGCAGTGTGATTCATGGTGTAATTATTTCAAATATAATATTTAGAAATTCACTAGCTAAGCAATCTACCCATGTAAATTTCAGACACAAACCAAGCTGTTTAATTAACAAGATTAATTAACGACAAAGGATTTACGCCAAAATTACATTTCAATAAAAACAATCCCCGTTTTACACCATAACATAATTGATTGAATTGCACGTTCATACGTACATCCACTGGATACAAGTTGTTTGTAGCAAGACAAAACATCCTAGGCATTAATAAATACAAGTGCAAAGATTTGACGACTTTAATTTGATTTAAATTTGTATATATTATCCTAAATAAATTATAATAATATGATTAGCCCAACTAGCTACTAAGAACCTTCCTTAATCACGTTGCCCACTATATATATATATATATCAACTTTCATTGCCATTTTCTCCACAACTTGACCAGATCATTACTCTCTTTTAGCCACAAACTACTCTCATCTCCAATGGAACTCTCAATGAAATTTGCCAGTACCAAATCAACTATTCAGTTCCAAAATCACAAAAGTGAATCATTATTCTCCAAAAGGCCTAAACCAACAATGATCTCATGTCAATTAGGAACCATGCAGAGTAAAAAGACCAACTTCTATGAACTTCTTTCCCTCAACTCTCAAAACGCATGTTTTGACGATATTAAAAAAGCGTACAAGACTATGGCGCTTCGATATCACCCTGACGTGTGCACTCACCCTCTTACGAAAGACGAGTGTACGAAAAGATTTATCGAGCTCAGGGAGGCGTACGAGACTCTCTCCGACCCAATTTCACGCGAGATTTATGATTACGAGTTGAATTTGGGGGATGCGTTTGTGGGATCCAGTTTGGGAGAGAGTAGGAAGGAGGTTTGTCCTAGAGATGTGTGGGAGAGACAGCTAGTTGGATTGAATAGACGCTCTAGCGAAAGGTTAATGCGCAAAGAAGGGATTTGTACGAATTAAGGAGATTTTTGTTTTCTTGAACAAACTGTGTCATACTGTCATAGATTAAAATTTTTGTTTCTACAGTGTAATTGACCTTGATATGTTATGTATGTGTAGTACTAATTGGTTTAATTATTTTGATGATGTTTACTCGAAACAATAGATTATTGGAGTCGTTTTCATTCATGCATCTTGTGGTTGATATGATTAATTGACTAATTTTAAGACAACTAACATATGTTCTTTTCTCACTGTTTAACGATATTTTATTAGTTAGGTAAAAATATTTGTGAATTGTCATCTAACTCAGTACTTTCCCACTCAATGTTCATATGGCGGGCTCCATTGTGATTTGTGAATCAAATGTTATTCGTCCTGCTATATAGTTTACCATTTGTAGATCATTTAGGGGTGTATATGATGAAAGTTACTGAAAATTCCAGTCAACGGTTTAGTTCGTCTTTGAGTTTGATCAGACTGAACAGTTCGTGTATCTAACGAACGTGAACATATATTATTCGGTTGTTCATAAACGGTCATTAATTGTGTTTCCCACTCTCTTCGGTTCCCCCATTTGAGTTGTGTTTATTATACATGCATCATCCGTTGGGATGAAAAGGATGAGAACTTCCAATGATGCGAAATATGTTTCATTATTGATAAGGTAAAAATGTGTTAATACGCCATGTGCGTACCCACCAAAGAGAATAAAAGTAAATGCAAATATGCTTCATGTTTGAGTTTTATGGGATGGACCCTGTACACCGAAACATATGGATTTAGTCTTTTACGTTGGTTTCCTTGAACAAACCAGTCGTACACTTAACAGGGTTCGAGCCTTGAGCTTAAGGTCCCTAAGATAAAAGTAGTGAATATCATCTTGAGAATCTCAAGTGAACTTATTTACCACAAAGTCTTGAAAAATACATGATGAAATATAAACTCAAATGCTTTATTTATAAACTTGGAAATCCGAAATTGTTTATAGAGTAGTAGAATTGTAGGAGCAAAATTGGGTTGAAAACAGAGTATTTCAACTCTGTCCAAACATGTAAAACAGACTGTATGTTCAACCTTGTGTTACTATAGACTATCGTAGCATAGGTATTGTCACCAAGAACACCATTGAAAATGATGTTAACATTCGTCGTATCATTCTTGAAATTCCCTTTATATGAGCCTTAAGTTGCAACCTATGCTGGAGCATTTCATTCTGTCATACAACAGAAATCAGTTTCCAAAAACAGATGTGTTTTAATTTGCCATACAGGTTGAAGAAAGGAGGGAAATGGGTCATTCTAAGGAAAACCAATGAAGATGAAGAGAGTGAAGAAGATGTGGGATTATTGGCCAAGGAATTTGAGAAATGGAACCAGAGAGAATCAACTTCTTATATAAAAGTTGTCCAACAAAATCAAGCTAATCTGCCATCAGATAAGAAGTAATTTTTCTTTTCTAACTAGTGCAGTTACGATTCTTTTTTCCTATATAGTTTGCCATATGTTTGTTACATTTCAATCATGCTCTTATATGATGTAAGATTATTAATCTGAAACAGGATTAGTACTTTTGTCTAAAAACAGGGGAACTCTGTTTATTTTCTTTCAAGTACATGTGGAAACTATTAGTACCAATTGACATATCGAAACTGATTGTGCGAAACTTAGTACATATGGAGAGATTCAACCCACCCGACAGATAGGTTTGCGGGAGAAACTCCGTAGTTAGGTTTGTTTCTAAGAGTTATCGTTATACGAAGACTGATACTCATCATGATTGTTGGCATAGGTTTTGTTAGAACGGAGTGGATCTTTATGAACAGATTGAATATGAATGAACCACTATCTTCAATATAAACTACATATGTACATGAAAAGAATGAAATGAATCTTTGTATAACATGTTCAAATAGTCCCTTTGGACTTCGATTAGTAACGTGTGGTGACTTCATCGAGTCAATTGCAGCGTAATCTCAGCATCCGCAGCTATTTCCTGACAGACTCGAAAGCTGAAAACTGCTTGTAAACTTGGTATCTGGACTTGTCTCGTGAAAAATCAGTTCTTTCATCAGCTGCAGTAATGAAAGAATCCCACACTAACTTATCGTAGCAAAGACTTCGAGTGCTTCAGCACATTGTTTAGATGATGTTGGTTATTTACACTGCACAAGTAGCTCCTCATTCTAGTTGTCATCTGTTACATTCAAGCCATATCAACCAAGTCATTCCTACATTTCAAGAGGACGCATGCTTATGCTGCGAGCGATGCACATCCTTGAACAAAATGATTAGCTAAGAAAAATTGTTTCATACCTTTCCTAGACCCTCTCTAGGATAAGGTGCGGCCCTCTGATGCATGGCAGATGTTGATGGAGGCGATTTTCTGCTTGACTCTTCCCTGACGCTCGATTTTCCTCTTGTTATTTGCATGCCCCATTTTTCGTTCGTTGGATGAATTGCATTCAAGCTTGGTTGCTGGAAAAGTTTATAATATCCAGTTAATCGTTGATAAAAGTCAAAGTTTTGTATAAGGTGCCTTTTTTCCCGTGGACATACCTGAAAAGCTCGGCTTCTTGTTGTCACACCATAGTCGGAGTACCTTTGCCCGCTTAATATGCTTGGAGGTAAACTTGACTCCTGAAGTCGTATACAAAGTTCAAACAGTTAGAACAACGATATAATAGCAAATGATCGCGAATTCACTTAATCAAGCAATTAAATACCAGAAATAATACGGTTGCACAATGCTTTAGGACTTCCAAGTTCATCCTCACATCCTCCAAGCTCCTAAATATCAATCAAACAAACTCGAATCAGCTTAAGATATGATATGAGATCATGAGAGTTCGATGAGAATTATCAACAACAATTTGAATACACAAATTAAGTACCTGTGCTTCTGTTGACCAAGACCAAAGTAAGTAGCCAGAGAAGCCATCTGATCAAAATGAAAAGCAAATGCAAAAATCGTCATTAGGCCTTGTGGCTGAAAATTGTATCCAGATTATAACTCTTGATTCGAAAACGTATAAATGGTAAGCTTGAGCCACAGGCTGGAAAGAAAAACAAACAAACCTTCATATTTCCAGCTCTTTTGCCAAATTTCTCAGAAAGAACTCCCAGTGAGTCGATCACCCCTGTTGGGACCGGTGCAGGCCTATTGATCTCAGCAAACGCTTCTCGAATCAAAACATTGTCAAATCTTTGAATATTGTGTCCTGCCCATATTCTTCCATCAAGAATACTAAAGATCTGATCTGCAACTTCTTCAAACGCGGGTGCTTTGGCCACCGCACCTCGCGTTATTCCACCTTCTCGCCCTGATTTCACGCCCACGGCAGTCAAGTCCGCCGGTCTAACTAGCGTGCAGTAGCTCTCAAGTTCCACAAGCTTTCGGGGACAAACCACAATAGCACCAAATTCCAGTATATAACGCTTTTGTGCCGGTCCACTTGGAAACGTTGTTTCTAAGTCAAAGAACACAATTTCTGGGGGAGAACTGTTCACGAGGATCGAACTTGATATAGCCATGATAAATGCTGATTTTCTGTTGAGTTTGGAGTCCAAATGTCTTAAAATTGCAGGGTTGGAGATGCTTGCAGGTTTGGTTTGGCAATTTTGTGTTAGTTGACTATATATATATATATGTGAAGGATGGATTGTGCCTTGGAAAGACTTGAGAATATGCCTTTACAAAGATAAGAACCTATGAGGTTGATTGTCTTGTAATTCAAGTTATAGTTAGTTTGGGACTTTGGGTGTTTGTACAAACACACAAAGTTATCTTAGCTTCTTGATGGGGACATTGTTCTTAAGCAATCCCCACATGTGAGTAAACCAAACAAAATTGTTTACCATTTTTGTTGCAGGTCCAATCTTACTCATAAAGTCCTCTGGCTTAACATTTTCCCTCGTGTTTATTAGTAGTATAACATCATTCACTTTCAATTTCACACGGGAGAAATCTGAAATGAGGTCTTCTATTACTTTGAACTTCCAACTTTTTCAACATTCCAAGGTTACAATTCTGTGGTTTAATTTAGATAATTTCAGACTCAAAATGAAACAAGAATTCATGAGAATTTCGCAACCGGTTATAACATTATTTATTCAAAAAGTAATCAATCCTTATTTTGTTGATCAAAAGATAATGAAACCTTGTATCGAAACAGATAAAGGGTTCTCAAATCTCAATATTTCCTTCTTTGACAAATATCTAACTTTTGTTGGATTAAGTAATAAATACGGAATACCAATACTAGTAAAGTGGGGCACCTAGGCTTAGTGGCATCTTAAGACACGTCAACTTCTTTTGACCTGTCAATTAGTAGACCAAATGTCCATCATCATCACAGCCTAACTGGAGGAGAACATGTCAAAGGAAAGGATAAACAACTAACAAGACCTTTCTGTTCATTGGCTGAAAATTTCCTGGACAAAAATTACAATTCACAGCAGAACCACAAATTATCCTACAGAATACAAATCTGCAAGCAGCTATACAACATGCTGGAACCGATTCAGCTGGAATTTATCTACAATGCATAAATTTAGGACAAAAACTAAAAGAACACGAACGACCTCTATCAACACAACATTGTCACCTTTGCAAACAGCCAAAAATACTGAGGACAAGCATGACCTTGAAAGATAATTTAAAGAGTAATTGCAAAATAAAAGACTCTTTCAAGTGCAAAAGCATGCTTTCATCCTCCCAGGCATGAAATCAAAACAATGGATGAAAGGGGACGGTTGAATGAAAAACCTTGAAAGTTGAAACTTGCTACTACAGGCCTCTGGAGCACAATAGAGATAATACCTAGAACATGAACCTATTATTGTTTGACCAAGCACTAATGACTAAACTAATTTCTCAAACTTATCTACAGTGCAGCAACCTGACTGATGACTGAAACAGGTCAATATGTTACGGATGTATGATATACCTTTACCAGTAGTATATATTAAAAGCAAGCACCCAGGCAACAGCAGCAGAATAACTGAAGCAGGTGATATGTACCAAAACAACTTATTTCAAACGAAAACTCCTCTTGGATGTACAGACCATCCCATTGATCCCACATACATCAGATACTATGAAACCAATGCATGCTATTGCTGAATATATGTTTTAACTGTATAATTTGTAAACCATGACGGAAACTAAGCTGAAAACAGAGAGCACAGGATCAATATGTTTCAACTTTCAAGTACAATTCCATTGTTTTCTAGCAAAGAGAACTGCATATTGATGGTTATCAGTGATTAACTCCTCAGGTGCAAAAGCAGCATGCATAATTGATACTCAACTAATACCGGTTAATGTCATAATGTGCATCAAAGGAGAGAATCCATAAACCTAATCAGCAGATTTGTTCCATCAGGCATGTGCAAGCATGTGGAAGCATAAGTAACTTTAATTAAAGGATTTATAAGGCGTAAAATGGCAGTTACAGTCCACATTGACCATAAGAACCAAAATATATAGTAATAAGCCACAAAGTTTTGCACAGAAATGAGAATGCTATCACCTATCATTCTCATCCATTGTTTACACACATTAACTGTTGCTTCATAAACTAAATTCTACACTTGCTAGTTGCTATAAAATGTACATACCACGTTGAACCCTTCCAAAATTGGGAATGCATAGCTGATACTTCTATATCACCACCAAGAGCCCCTAGACAGATATAACCAGGACTCAACATAAAGTATACGGACTTCATCAGTTTAATAATGTGCTGCTTTGCATAAAAAAGAAAGTTCTGGGAACAGGCCAATTCACAAGAGCCAAGCAAAAAATAATTGCATCATCTCTTAAACTTGTTGACTTTGTATGTAAACAGAAGAAATTTTTTAATTATCAATTACCCAGCCTAGTGGCAGTGAGTGCTCTTCCATCATAGTGATAGCTTACTTTGGTTTACTACCAAATATGTCAATAAGAGACACATGGTAGAAACTGGGGTGAAAAAAAGAGAAAATGTATATAAAACGATAACAAGAGAAAGGGAAAAGATGCGGACAGGGTTTAATCTTCTTAAAATATGCAGGACTAGAAATTCGAAGATGCAGACATTTCAAATATTTAGAAGGAGATGCACATAGCTTCTGTCACTAAATTAGTAATGCAACAATTACATCAATCATCAATATGGTATAAACCATCCCGCCAGACCCCAAATATGAAGTAAGACTTTTATGAAGTAGCAGCAAAACCTATGAAATTCATTTTACATCTTCTGGACTTGCTGAAAACTAAATACACTAGGCTACACACTTTAGATGGGTGCAATAACAAGCATAATGCATAACTGAAGCAGCTTAAGAACCAAAAAGGGAAAAGACGAGGACAGGATTTTAATTTCCTAAAAAAGATGCAGTACTAGAAATTGGAAGGTGCAGATATTTTAAATTATTCAGAAGGAGATACGCGTAGCTTCAGTCTCTAAGCTAATGCACAATAACGTCAAATCATCCTATTGTATAACCAGACCCCAAATATGAAGTTAGAATTTCATGAAGTAGGTGAAACCTATGAAATTTCATTCTTGAGAGCATTTTACATATTCTGGACTTGCTACAAACTTTAGATGGGCTATACAGAAACAGAAAATGCGTGCAATAACAAGCATAATGCAGAACTGAAGCAGCTTAAGAAACAAAAACCATCAATTGAGAAATTCCAAAAGAACAAAACTTTGTTGTACATTTTTTTTAACAAGTGTTAACACTACAACAGAAAGAATAATCAAAGCAACCAAAAATCCATACGTTATTCCAATACATACGAAGAATACCTCATATCCTAGTACACGATGAATCAAAATCATCCGGAGCTACTCTAGCAATCCAAGTACTAAGAGTCTTCTTCGCATCCGTATGATTCACAAACGCCAACTCGTACATACTACACAAATTTACAACGAGCGTCTCATTCAATGCCATAGTCGGCACCCTCTCCAACGCACTCTCCAGCACCTTAATCGAATCTGACAAGTCTCTCAAATACATCAAACACAACGCCTTATTATTAATCGCCACCGCATCCGATCCATCTCTCTCCATACACTCCTCATACTCCCTCACCGCAGACACATAATCCTTCCCCACCAAATACATCAATGCCTTATTCCTCCCGACCAAATTCCTCAACCCAACCTCTCCCTTACCATCCCTCTCCACCATCTTCTCAACAAACTCAAAACTCCTCTTCGCCCCATCCAAATCCCCATACTGCATCTGCACATAACCTAATTTCGAAACCAAAACCGGATCCTCCGTATCCCCAATCTGCTCCTTCAACAAAGCTAAACAAACTTTAAACTCCTTACTACTCAAATGATGACTTATAATCGTATTCAAAACACACGCCTCCCGTTTCTTCCATAGATTTCGCGAAACCTCACTGATTTCAGATTTCAATTTCCGATCGCGAATGAAATGCAATAGAGAGTAAAGACGATCGAGCGACAATTGGCGATTACCTAGAGTAAACGGAAGGTGAGCGTGTAGCCACCTGAGGGCAAACGGCACCATTGATCCGTTAGACTTGTAACGATCGGGATACGATTGGTAGAGGTACTGTTTGGAATCGAGGTCATCGTCTAGTGTTTGAAGCTCCTGATGCGCGTCGTTGAAGCGGCGAAGCTTGAGGAGAGAGAGGAGGTTGAAGGTGAGGTAGATGAGATGCTCGTGAGGCTTGGAAAGGAGAGAAAGTGATCGAGCACGCGCCACCTTGTCGAGGATTGTACGCCACGCGCCGCGGCAAGCGAGATCCTGGATGATTGAGAGCTCGAAGCAGTAGGAATTGAGTGAGGCGTACGAGCTGGATAGAGGATCGTCTATTAATTCGGTGGCTACCGCCGTGGGGCTGTTGGTTGTGGCGGCGGAGGGCGGTTGATCTTGTGGTGGCGCGTCGTTGTTCTCCATTTCGAATCTATCTCAGCCACTGAAGCTTGGACAATTGATCTTTCAGTATTTGTTTGTCCCAAGTGAAGTTTGATGTCTGCATTTGAGCATTTCGTAATGTGATTGGGCCTGTAATTAGAAGTGTAAGATCCATTAGCATATTTTGGTCTTTGGAGTTAGGACCTTTTGCAGTCCAGTATTGTTTTTGGCCGTTCTATAATGAGTTGGACTTTGGAATGGTCATTGGCTTACTGGATAAAGGTCCAATTTTCAGAGGTTCTGTACTATTTGTGCTGAAATTGTGAAAAGGGAAAATAATAGCAAACTAAAGTTTATTTGCAATGGTGCATTTTGACATTTTGGGTAACATAGACTCTCGACCCTTTAGGCCAGCATCGATACCCTTATTAATACTCTTCGAGTGATATGACATTCTCTTTAAACTTTCTTAAACTTATCTCAAAACTTTGTAGCGTTACATTATGTGTTATTGATTATGTTATTATTGATATCCATCACACAGTCAGCTTACAATTTATTTAGATTGAATGTTGAATATGGATTTGATCAACCGAGATGTGATTTTGGGCACGATCAACTAACATTTTGAATCCCGATCGACATTAAATTGATTATGTGGACTGTGGAGCAGTGGAGATGTAAAGTGCGTAGGAACGGAGCCGATCGAGTGATGACTCATATAAGTGACATTTGTGCTTTAACTTTGAAAATGTGGAGTTGAATGATTGATAACAAAGTGTATCCACTCCACTACTCCACTGTCTTTATTTGGTTTTGAGATGAAATGATCAATCTGTAAAGCTAGCTCACAACACAATGATCTTTTGTAACGCGGTTTTTGCACTAGGAGATTTGATTGATTCCATTCTTTTCGTAATTTAAAACTTTGATTTATTGTCAAAGCGTTGGTAGTCGAGTGGCAAGCTGAGACACCCCGTAACTATGAGGTCACGGGTTCGATTTCTAAAAATGGATGATTATATTCTCTAAATAGAGATTGGTGGTTCGTCTTGTCTGACAATTATAATTGTAATGTTATATTTCATGTTAATTAATAAAAAAACTTTAATTTATTAATTATCGTGTTAAAATATATAAGTACCGACCAACCATGCAACGCGCAAGATGGTCGGAATGGGAATATAATAGCAACTAATAATACCTGGAAAAAGCTTGATTGATTCTCCACCCACGTTCTATTCTATCATTTGCGAAATCAATGGATTTCGTAAACCCAGATTTATAGCAGCTCACTTTATTAACAATCTATGTTCATACATGCCAACTTGTCAACACTGGTCATTTTTTTTAATAAGAACACTACTTTCAAGAATATCGTACAACTGAAGACTCTTGCTCTGGACTTCGTTCGTTCAGACATAACAAATTTTACTATACTTATTTGTGATGGTACAGCATAATGCTTCATAACTAAATTTGTGATGGTACAATAGCCATTTGTTCTCTACTCCATCATCATTGTATTAATTAAATATATTACATTAGCAGTCAATTACAACATTATTAAAATAATATCATAACTAGATGAATATTTAAGCAATTTTAATTGACCTATATAAAATATCGAACATTCAAAACTATTTAGAAATATTAGAGTAGCCGTTTTAACAATTTATACTGGTACTAACTCGTGGCGTTGCCACGTAATATTTAACTTTTAATTAAAATTAAATTTAATATGAAACATAGCAGATAATCGAAAAGTCATATAACAATATATAATGTTGAATACATTAAATTATTTAAGAGAAAATGTATAGTTGATGTATAACAAAAAGACGAAATAGTCCATCCTTAAAAAACCCTGACTCTTGTCGATTGTTATCGCATAACAAACTAATATGAAGAATTGACTTCGATGAAATGTAATAGGGAACTTGTTAAGGTCAGAATATATGTGAGTATCATTCTAGGTGTAAAAATATGTAATCAAGCGTTATTCTCATGTATTCACCTCAATAACATAATTGTCTACTGTGGTTACAATCAACCGAGTTCCGTTGTAAATTCGCCTCAATAACTCAAGCGTTCTTCCCATGTATTTGGAACTCATGAATTCAGTTGTATCACAATATATTAGAGACATTATATAATTATTGACTCCCTGAACTTTCTCATTGGTCGAAGCAAGAATATCTTTATTCTGGATGTACCAACAACCGCCAACCTGGTCCAACTATTGCAACAATTGGTTCACCAGTAGAACGAATCAAGATATCATCAGGCAATTAAAATTCTACCCCACCATCATTATCGCCACCAACTTCGTCATCTCCAACCTTCAACCAATAATCAACAAACTCCCTAATATTCTCAGTCTCAACCTGTGAGCAGCAAGACTGTAATTAAATAAAATACAATAAACATAATCAACAATATGAATAATTTAAATGCATTTAACTTATATAAATTGTATATGAAATTTGCTAATTGTGTAAAGGAACTCGACGAAATACACATGTGTCTTTGTTAACGACGTGATGCTCATCAGCACATATCGAAAAAGTAATTATTAAATGAATAAAAATGTTAGTTTAAATATAACGTGTACTAATATAATAATTCATACCTCAAAGATTTCTAAGCACACCCTTGTAATCAACATTGGTTTTCTACGTCAGTGAGATGTCTTAATTCCTCATCTAATGCTAAACTTTAGCCCCTTATTATGACTCTCTAAAATGCAACATATAGAGATTACCATGGCTCAAAATATGATTTGGGAGGTGGAGTCAACATGAATTAGCTCTTGTCCCTGACTCTTGTTGATTGTCATTGCATAACAAACCAAAGTAAAACATTGTATCCGCTGGAATCTAATACGAAATTTAGTAAGATCGGAAGGTTTAAATGCCATTCGAATTATGAAAACCTCCACACCACCATTTTTCCATATAGTATTTCTTTGATATTTGCACCATACACCTTCGCACTTAATATTTGCACCATACATATTCTCACACAATGATATTTGCACCATACACCATCATCAACGTGGTCCAGTAAACTAAGTTATGTAACTATTGCATCAATTTGTTCATCAATAGAATTGAACGAATCATACTACCACTTATTATTATCACCAATTTCACTATCTCCTACTTTCAACAGCCACATGAGCCGACTCCCAAATACTCTCAGTCTCAATAGGTAATGCACGACTGTAATTGAATAACATAAAGTCAACATACTTGAAACCAAATGAATAATATAAATTCTCAAATATAGAGTGATTACTTCTTCAATAACGATTTCAAGTTTAAATTATCTAGCTTATTCGCTTGATGTCTTTATTGTTCGAACTGAAATCCTAATTTGGAATACACTTATTTTAGTTACATTTTTTAAATAGTATATATGGTTACTCTTCAATATAATTGTTCAAGTTATAAGCCGACATAGCGTTGAGTAGGACACTCTATCATGTTCTCATGTGATTTTAACTGAGTTGGAATAATGCTCGGTTTTGTATCCACATACTTTTCACAACTCAATTAAAATTTTCTCGCTCTACATACACTTTTTCTCCGTCTTACCTTTTTTTTATTATTACAAACCTTAAACCAATAATATTAAACTTAAAACTTGTACACACATCACTTCGCTCTTACACACCCTATATAAATACAATATAAAACATATAACACATTAATTGTGTCCCTAACAAAATATTTTCATAAATAAAATAAAGCTGAGTTACTATATGGTTATTGATGTCCGGTATATTAAAGGCGTTTGCCAAATAGTCTATGAGTATTCCATTGTTAAACTTTTGTAATTATTTCCTTCTTAGAGTTTGCCTGCCCTTAAAATTTAGTTATCAAGTGAAAGTTTTACTTCTTAAAGTTCTCAAGTTTGAATCATCTTATTTATAGAATGTGTTTACCTTTCGAATTGAGTTCATAGCTTAAATTATACTATCATCCTCGGAGTTTTTTTCTTCCTTTAAATGGAATTTTCAAGTTGTAATTGTACCCGTAAATTAAATATTCAGATAAAAATTATCTCATTCGTAGAGTTACATATTTTGCCATTCGAATTAAGTTTCTAAATTTTACTTATCATCTTTTCAGAGTTTCTCTATTTCTTTTTGATTTTCTTTCATTTAGTGCTTTTTTATATTTGTATATTAAAGAGAAGAATTTAAATTTAATTTATGCCCATTAGATTTATTTCTATTATAATCAAAGGACAAAATTTAATTAAAGAACTTGTTGAATGTCCATGACAATTATATCACGGAAATGGCTCGGCTAATGACTTGCAATATTTCTTTCATCATATTTTATTTCTTGGTGATAATTTTATAATTCTTCGATCATCGTTTAAATGGCTTTCCAATGAATAAGATTTTATATTTTTACCATAAACAAGGATGATAGCTAAGTAGGATTGGGAAAAAATTGAAACTTGCATGCATGATTTATTTTCCTCTATAAAATAGGATGATTTAAAAATTAATTGTATTGAAGAAGAATTTATCTCATAAAATTTTTGCCTATGTGACATACTTCTCATTTGAAATAGTCTACTATTTTTAAATAGTATATATAGATTCTACAGTACACTGTTTATTATAGTGGACCTTTGACTTTGTCCCACTAGTTGGTCTTGACTTAAGAAAAATATGAGGGCATTAAAATCAATCTGGATAGGATTGAGAAAATACAAGTGTTGACCAAGAATTACTTGAAAATGATATTCTGAAACTCCGCAGTAATTTCGTCAAATGAAGGACAATTATTTATATATAATTTGTAAATTCACCATTATTTTCATTAACAAATATCACCTCAAACTTATTCAATTTACACAAATATTAAAAAACTTGTAACTGAATAATTAAAATTTGAATGCATGGCAGAAATTTGACATGTTACAGAATAACCTCAACCTTTAGAATTAAAAATACTAAAACTATTACTTTGTTTAGCACAAGAATTTAACATAGCTTTTTGACATGAGTTTAATAGGTGAATAATGATCCCATATTACGTAAGTGTAAAAATAATTTTACAGAGGTTTATGTTATATGTATCAAACTTGAAAATCAGCTCACCGTTTGACTTGAAATTGTAGTTGAGTTCATTTTAATCATATAATATATTGATAAATAGTAACTAAATTATAGTTGAGTTGTTAAAATTAGAGTTTCTTATAAAATTGTATCCATATATAATGGAGAAAAAATAAATTGCACTATTACCTATTTTCGTTTTTTAAGTTACCCCATAACCTTTTCTTTTATTCACTTCAAAACCTTTCAACTTTTTCCACGTTACAACAAAAAATTGACGGCGTTAGTCATTCCGTTAGTTGATTGTTAAACCTTTCAAAAAAATTCACTTTTACACCAGAACCTTTCAAAAAAAAAATTATGTTAGACTTTTTTATTTCCTTTCTTATTCTTCCTTTCCAATCTTGTCCATTCCTAACAATTTTGAAGTATTGTCAATTCTCAACAAAAATAATGTAAAAAAATCACTTCAATGGCCACGAAAGCTCCGATGTAGTAAGCATAAACACATGGGACCAAGCGCAAATTACATAGTACTCTTTTCCTACCAGTTTGGATGTCCCATATTCGGTTTTGGAATGTCTTCGTTGTCCCATTTTTATAGTTGATCATTTTTTTTCAAATATTATAATCAAAAGAAGTCCAATTTGGTTGCATTAAAACATGTGTCCAGGCACACAACATCCATCTCCACAATTTCACTTTCAATAAACCCATATTAATTAATTAGTTGCACTGTGTCCGGCCCTACGGAACTTCTAAACAGGGGCGGAGGAAGTATTATACAATGTATTTTATGAATTCTATATCCAATTCACATAGTTCAAGCACCAATTCATATACATTTTTTACATAACTTCATGAGTGACAACGTCTCGTTATCCCAAACAGTAAATGTGACTGCCTAAAAAACTTTGCAAGTTGTATCCTCCATTTTTCAGCTTCACATATCATTGCATTACCATATTCTTTGTTGTAAATTTCTAATGCAATATTAGATCCTTCAAGATAGATAATGTTCTCCGTAGAAATTCCAGATGAATGGTAAATCACGGATCAGATGGATGAAAGACAAGATTTAAGCAATATGAAATTCATGACCGTTGAAGCTTCTTCCATGGAAGTGATTCTTTTTACATGCAATAGTTTTGTTAAGAATTGATAACACTTAAAAATTATCAAGAATGGACAAGATTGAAAATGAAGGATAAAAAAAGAAATAAAAAACTATCTGTTTGGTCTAACATAAATTGTTTTAAAGGTTTTGGTGTAAAAGTGAATTTTTTTTAAAGGTTTAACAGTCAACTGACGGAACGATTAACGTCGTCAATTTTTTGATGTAACGTCAAAAAAGTTGAAAGGTTTTGGAGTCGAATAAAAAAAATGTTATTGAATTAACTTGAAAAAATGAAATAGTTAACTGTGAAAGAAAGTTCTCCATATAATTTTAGGGGCTGATTGGATGCTACTTCAAGATTTTACGTTTGACGTATCACTAAAATGCCAAAAACTCAAATGCTTCTACATTTCCAATCATTTTACAACAATATAAATTATTGATCACTATTCCGACATTTAAATCGGAGTATTTAAATTGCACGCTAATCGCCCCTTATAGATTGGAGAAGAATTGTTTTGAGAATCGAGTAATTAAGTTCAATTATGGTGGGTCAATTAAAACCCCAACTACAATGTTAACTAAAAGTCAAATCAATTTTCCTCAATTACAGTTGAATTGTAATCCTAACCAACAAGCAGTTGTAAATTAATGGAGTTGTTGGTTGATTCTCAAATAATCAATATACTCCTAAAACCTTTAAAAGTTGTAAATAGACCATGTATGTACAATTTAAATGAAAAGATTTAAATCTTAGATGGTTTTTTCTTTTTTTGAAATTACAATTACCGTCAATGATAACGTATAAAAGCAGGTAATTAACGTTGACAAAATATTCTAACGTATAAAAGCAGATAATCAGTCTAGACAAAATATATCAATCCTATCAATCTCAACTATTATTGATCTTTGATGGAGCCTTTTGGACTTTTAGTGAACAAGTTGTAGTACTTGTCATTAATCCAGCCAGTATTTTCCCAAGAATATTGAAAAGTAGAGTTGAAATGTCTAAGGAGGTAGAGGTGAAATGTCTAAGGAGGTGATTGGAGTAGCACCTAAATGTCCGTTTGAATGCTACTCGAAAATTTTATATTTGTTATGACATTTAAATGTCGAAGATCAAAATAATTATATAGTATCAACATTTTTCTATACTTATATAACATGCCCTATCCAATTACAATTTTATACCAAACACAATTTTAACAATTCCATTATAATTTCGATCACTATTCAGACATTTAAATCGGATCATTTAACTAGAATGACAATCAGCCCTTAGACACTAGAACTACAAGTGTCGTCACTTTTACCAAGTCGCATGCTTAATCTCAACTTGTTTTCCAGGTTCAACTATTTGAGATAGTGACTTTGTCTCAAATTAGTCTACCCGAAGGATCAGACACATATTATAAGGAAAATGTGGGAGAAAAAAAGAGAAATGGAAATAAAATAAAAGATTGAATAAAGTATGATAAATAGAGTATAATAGATAGTGAATGAAGTAGTGTAATATTTTAAATAAAGTTTAAGAACAGTTTGATATAAAATTCGGATTGAATTGTCTCAATTCAATTCCACTTTTATATAAAATATTTCATAAAATTCAATTTAAATTGGAGCAATTTAAATTTTATATTAATTAATAAGTAAAAGATAGTGAATAAATAGGGAGATGAGTAATTAAATTTTACAAGAGGCAAGTGGTAGGATTTGAGAGTATTAGATGGCGCCCCCAACAGTTTGCTAAGTAGCTGCTGTCAAGTGTTAGTCTATTTTTTTTTTGTTTTTTGTTTTATCTTTTTATATTTATCTAATTTTAAACGCGAATAACTCAAAAAATATAAATGTAAAAAGAATATCAAAATTACCAATGGATTCGTCTTTTCGAGATATATGAATAGAGACCAATCTCGACTATTTTTAGATCATTCAATCTCAAACTCATTTTCTTCTCAATTAAACTTAAAATTGTAAAACAACTTCTAAAAACACAATTGTATTAATTTCGACTTCTAAACACTATTATAATATATTAAATATTTTTTTAACAAAATGAAAAGATATTTTTTTAAAATTTTGAACATTAAAAAGTTATAAAACAGCTTTAAAAATGTAATTTTATTTATTTAAACATCTCAACATTTTTATAATATAAATAATATATAAATAAAAATAATAAATTTGTTTATAACAAGGTAACGACGTGACAACGACACGTCGTGAGGCTCACTATTACGGATGATCTTACATCGCAACAACTCACAACGAAACCTCTCAGAAACTATCTCTAGTCTGAAATGTTGACCATGTGATCTGAATATTAGTAGTATAATACTATTGACCTGTATTATTGAATGAGACCAGCCAAAAGATACAGTTATATAAAGGGTAATGTCATAAACTTAGACACATACTTCTGCAAAACTAATACTACCAGCCAGGCTTAAAGACTCTTATTAGTGATGGGATTTACTACAAATAACTTGTTAATACTCATCTGTGTTTCATTTGTCTACTGTTTCACTATTCCATTAGTTGATGCAAGAATCAGACACTACAGATGGGAAGTCAGGTACGAGTACAAGTCACCCGATTGTTACCGGAAACTGGCTATAACTATCAATGGCAGAACACCCGGTCCAACGATCATTGCTGCGCGTGGGGATACCATAGTCGTCGAGCTTACTAACAGCTTGTTGACTGAAAATGTTGCCATTCACTGGCATGGAATCAGACAGGTATATATTTACCTTTTACCTAGACTACTAGACAGTTAATTAACTACTTCTCAGTTAATGTATAATGAATGTTTTCGCTAAGAAACTGAGTACTATGTTTGCGATCTATGCAGATTGGAACGCCCTGGATGGATGGAACCGAAGGCGTCACCCAGTGCCCGATTTTGCCGGGTGACACATTTGTGTACAAATTTGTTGTTGACAGGGTAACTAAAAGAAGATTACTCTCTAGTATTTAGATAATAAGATGTACTGTGCCTCTGAGACACTAAAAATCACCAGTTTAATCTGTCTTCAATCTTTTGTGCAGCCTGGAACATATATGTATCATGCGCATTACGGTATGCAGAGGGAAGCTGGTCTATACGGATCAATTCGAGTATTACTTCCGGAAGGGGAATCGGAGCCTTTTGCATACGATTATGACAGGAGTATCATCCTCAATGACTGGTATCACAGGAGCACATATGAACAAGCTACTGGACTATCTTCTATTCCCTTTGTTTGGGTTGGAGAGCCACAGGTAACTTACCAATTCGACTTTTAGACATAAACTTCACTAATGTGATTGTGTGAATCGAGTCGCTGATGGTGTTGTTCGTGTTATTTCAGTCGCTTTTGATCCAAGGCAGAGGAAGGTTCGATTGCAGTACACCAAGCCCTGCAGGTGGACTATGTAACGCGACAAATCCAGAATGCTCGCCTTATACACTGATAGTTATACCTGGAAAAACCTACCGGCTTCGGATTGGAAGCATGACAGCTCTATCAGCTTTGAGCTTCGAAATCGAAGGGCATAACATGACTGTTGTTGAGGCTGATGGTCACTATGTGGAACCTTTTGTGGTACAAAACTTGTTCATTTACTCTGGTGAGACCTACTCTGTTCTAATCAAAGCGGATCAAGATCCGACGAGGAACTACTGGTTTAGTACGAAAGTTGTGAGCCGTAACAACACCACGCCTAATGGCCTAGGCATCTTCAATTACTACCCGAACCACCCTAGAAGAAACCCGCCAACGACGCCCCCTGCTGGACCTCATTGGAACGATGTCATTCCTAGAATAGCCCAAAGTGTAGCGATAAAAGCACACAGTGGGTTCGTCCACTCTCCTCCCCAGACATCAGACCGGGTCATCGTCATGCTCAACACACAAAACCGGATCAACGGAAACGTCCGATGGTCAATAAACAACGTGTCGTTCAACCTCCCTCACACGCCTTACTTGATCGCTTACAAGCACAACTTGTTACACATGATCAACCAAACACCACCCCCAGATAACTATGATGTTGAAAACTACGATATCAACAGCATTGCCCCTAACGTGAATGCCACGACTAGCAACGGGGCATACAGACTTAAGTTCAACACAACAGTTGATATCATCTTGCAGAACGCAAACACTATGAACCCGAACAACAGTGAGACACACCCGTGGCACCTACACGGTCACGACTTTTGGGTCGTGGGGTATGGCAGGGGCAAGTTTAACGCGTCTAGGGACCCAGAGAACTACAACTTGGTGAACCCGATAATGAAGAACACAGTGGCCGTGCATCCATTCGGATGGACAGCTTTGCGGTTCCGGGCAGATAATCCAGGTGTTTGGGCTTTCCATTGCCATATAGAATCACATTTCTATATGGGTATGGGCGTAGTTCTGGAAAGTGGGGTTGAAAGAGTTGGAAGATTGCCTACATCAATTATGGGGTGCGGTGCCTCTAGAGAATATATCAGACCTTAGAAAAGGATTGGTTTTGTTCACTGACTCTTAATCAACTTTTACTGATCGTTTGTACAGTCGTGCTCAAGGAATTGGATGTCCGGACTCCGGAGTGACAGAGTCCATAGAGATAATGTTGCTTGGGTTTTTATTCATTCATTGAAATCTGTAAGGATTTGAAACCATAGAGATTTAGTGGTAAATCAGAAGATTATATTCTTTTATGTTTCTTCTTATGAGGAGACATTAGCATATCATATTTAAAGTAAAAGAAATAAGACAATATAATAAATGCATTATTATTTTCTTATGTGGCGTTTCAATAGGGAACTGAAACATGATTGGCTAGTTGAGTTTCAAGTCATACGCAAACAACCAGCATCTTTTTCCACAAAAAGATTTCAGGATATGGCATCAGTTATAATTTCATAAAAACATGATACCTCTAATTTATCCTCTTTAGCTCTATGGTCCTTGCCTCCTTCGGAAGAGCACGGAATTCCTCAGCCAGGCGAATGCATTCTCCAACATTTTCGGGTGATACAGAGTCAAGTGTAACTTTAATGCAAGACTGCAGGTCATAACACAAACATGCTTATGAGACAGTAAGCACTACTCAATTGTAATGGCGAGAGATCATAATTAATTATTAAACTCATAAAGCAAAAGAGTTGCAGGCTAATGCAGTTACTATGCATGCAAAAGGAGTATATGGAGCAATTAATCAGATTCACAAGAGAAGAAGGAAACAATATGGAATTTCAACACTTCATGAATAAAGAATTAAAGGTCCAGGATTACAAACAAGAAATCATGATGTACTGTGTCTTATGAATGATGTCTGCTCGATAAGTTGGATTTAAGAAGCTCCGACTTGAAGTACTTTGTTTCTCATGTTTATTTCCATTTCTTGTTTCTTTCTTAACGGTCTAGCTTCTTTGTCAAATCACAAATCTCTACTGTTAGCAATTATCTTACTCATTAAAGTTATTCAGACTTCCATCATAGAATAAACTTATTCTCATTAAACAACCTATCATAATAATAATCAAATACAAATTGCAGTCCAAACAAATTTATTAACAATAGCAGGGCTGAAATCAAAGCCGCAGGGAAGTGAATGTAAACTCAATACCTTTAGGTTTCGAACTTGATGAGGGCATCCGGCAAGAATAAAAACAGCCTCCTCGAGTTTCTGGGTGGAAGTCCAAGGCTCAATACCTATACCAGGAAACAGTAAAGCTCAAAACTTTCAAACCAAAATTACTGACCATTTTCTGCTTGAGCTTTCCTTTATGATATGATGTCAGTTACATGCTCTGATCATGAATTGGGTGCACAAGCTATATTGATAATAGAGCATTTTTTTCTCAAGATTAACATAAATTTGTAGAAACGAGATTAAAACAGGACTAACGCAGGTAATAAAAGCACACTCAACATTGAAATAAGTCTTCAATCAAAGAGGAAAACAGCACATGTGAATGGTTTGATCCTTACAGATGTGCTTCAGGATATATTGGAGTCAAGAAGATATTACTGTGACAAGTTATCACTCACCGAGATATATTGTGATTGAACTTCACGTATAAACTACTTTAATCTTTCAGATATACTTAGTATACTTACAAATTACAAAATCACTTTCTCTATCTTGGATCCTGGAAGCTTCGCTGATGAAATTTGAATTCATTAATTTGAGGAAGATTAACTAATTATAATTTAATATAAGATAGTGAGTTTCGTTATTCACACATTTACCTTTTTGTTTTAGCTAATTTCCTCAAAAAAATTCTTCTATTTTCGAGAGGTCTCACACAAGATCATTAGAAACAACATCAAGAAGGTACGAACCACTAGATCTCAATATAATGTATCTGAAATCGATGTTTATTTTACAATTGTAGTTGAAAATTTAATCCAGATTTAAAAATCGCATAACTTTTCTTCAAATGTTTTGGCTAATCTATGTGTTGTTGTGGATGTTCTCTGTAATGTACTTGCTTATATATAAGATGTCCAATAAAACAGAGTACATGAACATATGTTAGAAAATTGGTGTTTTTATTATGATTTGATTGTTTATCCACCGATCTACTCAAAAAGTCTCATATATAAGTTTTTAATAACGTTTTGATTCAAATATAAATTGATGAATGTTTTTCTTTTTCACAATAGAAGTTGAGATTTTGGAATAGGTCTGAAAAATCGTATACAACAGTGATAAGACGTTCGGGAATATTTGTGTCATGTTTGAGCTTATATATGTAATGTTCTCAATTATATTTGTAACGTTCTGCCTATTTTATTGATTTTATGTGATGATTATGTAGTGTTTGTACGTAGATTTTTCAGCTACGATCTTAATGAAAAATATGATTTAATTTTAAGTGTAATGTATATAATGTTCTTGATGTATGTAAGATTTATACTAATGCGTTCTTTGTACAGATAAATGTGGAGTTGAAGTTGGCATGAGACTTGTGGAGAGTCTTGGAGGATGGCCAAATAGAAATCTCTAATGGGTTTGGAAATCTCCCAAACAAGTCTATATAATAGAAAAGTGAAGTTGTTATCCAAAAAATATTATTACATTTATTAACTATGTTGGTAATGTTATAAACTATTTGTGTTATGTTCACAACTTTTTGATAAAGTGTTCTTAGATATACGTATATGAGACTTGATTTAGAGCATAATGTGATTAATTGTATATGTAATGTTCACGACAATTTGAGTAATGTTCCAGGCTATATGATTAATGTTCGTTTTATTTGTCTGAAATGACTGTTCATTTATTCTGATTTTGTCTGAAATGGATCCGCACACAATCTGCCCAGCAACCCACAAAATTAATTGAAAGCATGATAAGTCACTTATTTGAGTAATGTACTGGCGTATTTGAGTAATGTTCATTATTCGGAAAAGACAAATATAATGGACAAAAATACAAACCGTCCAAAACCGTTTTATAATCCGGAAACCCGCGTGAATTATTTTAAAATATACATCCGAAAATCCAAGTACAAATTCTCTTCTAGGATAATTGTGGAGGATCCCAAATTAATTTATCCCTTACAATTTTCAAGTCCTAAGTAACTTACTAAGTTTGGAGGCCGTTGAATATGAATTTTCATGAGATTTTCTAACCGCAACGAGTGATAAAGAAGTATAAAATAGAGTTGCTATTCTAATACTTGATGGGTGTTGGATGTTCTTCAATTAATTAATCCATTATTATAGTACTTCACCGAGTTAGTTGTTCAAGTGCTTGGACTCTAATTTAAACACTTTTGTTCTCTCTTGAAAGACTATCTGTTACGTAAACCGAAATCATAAATAAACCCAACATAACATCCATAGTGATGAGAACTTGGAGCACTTGACGGGTGCAATATTGGACGGTGGATTTAGCGTTTAGAAAATGAGGCATGAGATATGGATGGGTGTTTGAAGAAATGCATCATTGGGGCGAGGATGGGTGGGGGGCAAAAGGGTGTGTGTGGGGGTGGGGACTTTGACCAACAAAATTATATTTTTTACTCCCATTTTGTGATGGTTTGACTAATTTTACATAATTGACTTAAGGTGGTGAATCGACAATGACTTAGTGTAAAATATGTTGTATACAATTTTGTTAATTAATTACAAACTATCTCTGTAAAGTTAAAAAATACAAAAAAATAATAAAAATAA
>JAYMSP010002306.1:0-25005 GCA_036897095.1 Plantago elongata
GCATAGTCTTATATACGACTTCATGCCTAATGGCTCGTTGGGCAAATCTAGAATTTTTTTAGTTATAAGTGAATGGATAAAATAATAAAGATGTACATGAACTAAAAAAATATTTATATATATTATTTTTTCGAATTTTCGGATTAATCCGAAAATTCGCAGATCGGAATTTTTTGGACTAGAAAAAGCGTTGATCCGAAAACCGATTCGAAGACACCGGATCGGACTTGTTCGGATTGATTTTTTGAATTTTCGAATTCGGACTAAATGCACGCCCCTAGACACATTCATTACCAGGAAGCAACCGAAAGAAGACTCAGAACTTGATGACATGACTTTCCAACATAGTAGCACTTTGTTAAGTTCAGGTGCACAAATCAAGTCTACACAATATGTATAACCTTATAAGTTTGATGTTACAATCACTCACACTAGCTAGGAATTCCATTATCTCATTCTCAAGTCTCAACCAAAACTATACACTCCCCATTCCAGTGCAACATTTATATAAGTCGGAAAAATAAGCTATATATTGGCTTATTGTAAATGTTGCTAGTACAACGTAACTTATTGTACTCGTATAACTTGAACCCTCTTGCGTGCAATCAAGATTTCATTCATCTGAGCAACTTGGAGTAAGAGCTGGTTGATTCTCTGCAGAGATAACAAGTGAGTTCATAGTTAGTCAAAATCCTATATATAGAAGCCAATGAGGAGGGGAAAACCGACCACATAACAGGTAAGGACTTGAGTTCACTTAATTAACAGATCATGATGCAATCGCTAAACTAAAGCAACCAAACCTCATCTTTTTGCTTGATCATGTGCAACAGATTCCCCTTGCTCGCCTCAACCTTAGCACGCCTCTGCCACCACATTACAGCTCTAGCACGCAGCAACGATACAAGTAACGCCACAGCAATTCCAGCAGATGCAAACGCAAACACATAAGCTTTCATTTGTTTCTCATGAGCAACACATTTTTTGACCCCACGAGATATCCAGGGTCGTAAGTCCAGCTTCAGAAGTAGCTTTTTCCAATCCCTGATACCATTACAATCAGGTGATGGCACTGAATTGGTCACCGGCTGTCCGTTAACTTCATCTGTTGTAGTAATGGGCAAATCTTGATGTTCTGTAGGTGGGAAAACTGATGAGGATTCACTATGCAAGCGACCCTCTTTGATGACAATTTGTTCCCAGTCGGAACTGATCTCATTTTCCATGAGTTTAGATTATGTAAATGTACAAAAGCCTTAGTTTGTGTAGCTGCTAAGTAGTTGTGTAAGTCTCATGTCAACGTATAGTTGGTCCACCTTATCTTAATTCTGAGGATTTGGTAATTACAAGTTTAGAACTAGAACTAGCTAGGTAGGTATATAGTTCTGTGAAAGATCTTTGTTTGAAGAGATATTTTTCAGGAAATATCAGCTCATTAGTGACTTGGATCTTGGAAGCTAGTTATTTGAGAATGTTGAGGAGACCAAAAGTGTATAGATAGAACAATTTTCTGCACATAAAATCAGGAGGTGATTGATGCTGATAGGAAGCCAAATTCGTGCCTTTCCTTTTTGTTGCTCATATTTGTCCTCAAAAAAGAATTAAAAGATACTACTGATGATTGAGGTGTAATAGAGGAATATAAGCACATATTCAAAGATTTTATTGTCACACCATGTAATTTATATATGTATTCACTTGGCATGTTCGTACTGGTAAATTTAGATTGTAAACAACCGAATCATTATGGACAAATGACTCAGTTGTGGATTAAATTAAAATACATAGAATTATTTTTTAGGTTAAAATACGGTAACTCATTTTCTGGTACGAAGTATGGAATTTTATTTGCTTCAATAAGGGTGTCAAATTCGACAACGAAGTTAAGTTCAGTTGGTAAGATGTTTCATCTTCACCCAATAAATTAAGGGTTCGATTCACCTTTACTCATTTTAAAAAATAAAAATAAAGGTGTCAAATTAATATCCACGCTCTAAATTAGATACCAATTTATCCGCCAAAATAAATAGCTTTATAGCAAGTTATATATCTGAATCACCCTGGAAGAATCCTCTAAAATTAGGCCAGTATTTGAAACTCACCTAGAGAATAGAGATGCATTTAGAAATCATAGGGAAAGGAGATGTATTTCCGTAGTATGTCAAAAGACTAAAATATCCTTCCACTTGTAACTATTCGAGATGATTAGTATAAAATTTTAATCCAGAAAATTATATTAAAGTAGGTATTTAACCTGATTTCTTAAACTAGAATCTTATTCGAAATACTCCATTAAAAATTTAAATTATGACCGTATTTGACTTTGAGAAAAATGTAAAAATAAATTAAACTATTATAATCGACATAAGATAAACATTAATCGTCGAGTAGAAGGGGCAGTATGGTCTTTTAGATTTGGGTAGAATGGAATTAGTTTATCTGCCGGGATTAACAAAGTCGGAGACAAGAATAGATCGTCTTTCTTAAATTCAATCAATTCAAGAAGAAAGACCTAGATACAGAGAAAAGGGGCTTCAATGGCGTCAGGATGGGGAATAACGGGGAACAAAGGTCGATGCTACGATTTCTGGATGGACTTCAGTGAATGTATGTCCCGCTGTCGACAGCCCAAGGATTGTACGCTCCTTCGTGAAGACTATTTCGAGTGTCTCCACCATTCTAAAGAGGTACTCTTTTTCCCTTTTTCATCGCTTTTCTATTCAACCATCACTCTATCTTTTGCTGCTGTTTTTCCCCATTTGCTCTATTGATGGTGATGGAGTATTCTGAGCTAATTTCTTAATTTGATTTAACTGGGTTAAATTGATCAAGTTAGCAATAGTGGTTTATAGATGCTTAATTTTCGAGATCATCAATTAAGTACCTACTGTTTGAGGGGCAAGATAAAGAAAATCGTGTTTAAAGGTATGAATTTGTTGATTGGATTGGGGCTGTAGTTTGTGAAAAATTAAGTTAATACGATGGTGCCTGCCTACCTGCTTGTATCATCTCTCATTTTGATGCAAAAAGTCATGCTTGCTAAATTTATAATTGCGTTACACTAAGCACATTCTGATATTATGGACATGGCACGTACTATGCAATTGAATTGATTGTTAGATCCTTCACTGCTAATACTCGTTATGAGAAATCGGAGTGAGATAATTTGATATACTAATCATAAAACGATATAAGCTTTACTTTACAGTCTTTATTTAGCTTCATCTTTCTGAAGAAGAAAATTTTAGACTTATAAGTAATGCTTGGGCTTTGGAGTAATACATATGGTCCATAGCATCATCCAATGAGTTCTAGTAATGTTTCCAAAAGATTTGATAATTGCTGCCACAACCTCTTTGTCTAAGCTCAGGGGTCTATCTTCGGCTCTCCAGGATACTGGTATTTGAAGATAGTATTTGTGTGAAAATTTGGGTTAACTGCACATTCTATACATCTGAGGGCATTAATTTTCTCACCTATCTTAATTCATTTAAAGCCCAGTGAGAGAAAATGAATGGCCATACTGACTGTCAACGATTTGCACTGAACCCATGTTTTTACTATACCAACTACCAAGTATATCCAGATACTACCAGCATTTGGACAGGTAGAAATAAAACCTCCCAACTTAGATAGAGTGGTGACAAGAGCGATAAAAACACTGAAAGCTGCACACACATACAATGCAACTATGACACAATTGTTTGATAAAGTGTTTCTGCTGTCCATTAGTAGTTCTTCCTCTGATACAAATTGGAGTGCCTGTGTGTTTCATTCATAGTTTTGGGTTGTTGTAGTGTTGTGCAATAGGCTAAACAGGACAAGGGACAATAAACTATGGTATCAAACTAATCATCCTAGCTTTTGGAGGATTCATTGGTTATTGAACCTGAATCTTTTAGAGGGTTTACCATATTGGTCCACCGAGAAATTATTCAGAAAGTGCAATATATCTGGGTTGTCTTGCAATTTGCAAATAAACTCGTCAATATATTTTTATATAATGTAAGCTCAAGATGAGTACAAATATGATGTTTATACCCGAACTGTAGTGGTGTTTGAGCATGGGTGAGCTGTATAGTTTTATGTGAGATGAACACGTGATAGCTAGTGTTGGTTCTTAGCCGATATGGATACTGCCATCTTTAGAGTATTGAACTTGCGGGTATGGGAGTGGTGGAATGTGGGGTTTAAGCTATTTGTAAAGCTCTTAAGAAAATGAAAGTGGGTTGAGGCTCATGCTGCTGTTTCTGCTACCTAGAAGTTCGCTGAAAGAAAAGAAGTGAAATCACTTTGCACTTGGATTCTCATGGTTGCACCACTGGGTAAAGTTTCTTTGGTAAATCTTGAATATTATGTGTAATTCAACCTCACTTGACTAATTAGTAAGTACTAGATGAAATAATTACTTCATTTTCCTTTATGGCACTGTGTTCAAAGTTTTTTAAAGGTTTTGGAGCCTTTTACTTCATTATTTGCGTCTCTTGATGGGAATAGCTCTGCTGTTATTGTTCTTTCCTTTTTCTTTTTCTTCTTTTTTTTTTCTATAGACAAGTTTCATGTGTTAATGATCTACTCCCTTGCCTCCTCATGGGTGCAGTGAACAACCATGTGAGTTTATCTTCACACTGTTCCATTTCATTGCAGTTCCAACGCAGGAACCGTATCTACAAAGAGGAGCAGCGTCAATTGAGAGCAGCAGCAGAGAAGGCAAAGGGAGGTGGATATGATGCCCATCCACACTAATCATCAGTGTTTTTTTTTTTTTTTGAAAAGATGGAAGGAATGGGAGTCATTTATCTTCTTGAGTATGAATGGAAAATAAAAAATTGAATAAGTTGTATTCTGGTTATGAAATGTTTATACAAAACCATTTACAGAGTTATTCCTCCTTTTCTGTTCTTCAATCTGTGATTTTCCTTATTTGGCATTCGCATTTTTCCCAATAATTGTTGCCCAGTTCTACCTTTCTTCAGCATCTTCAGAAGAAATGGTCAGTTGTACCTCAGACATGAATTTTATTCGAAATATATATTGCTGAAATGGTCAGTTGTACTGCGATATCAATGTATCCATCGGGGACCAAATTCGAAATATATTACTGAAATGGTCAGTTGTACCTCGATATCAATGTATCCATCGGGGACCAAATCCCGTCTAGGGTAGACCAACATAAAATCTCTCGTTCTCTGAAGATACCTGAGAATTGCTAACTGCACCTTAGTGTTCCATACCTGGGTTCGCTTAGTATCTCTCGGCAACTACCACTGCATGGCATATGTCGGGTCTAGTACACTGCACACATACATAATACTTCCAACTGCCGAAGCATATGGTATCTGTGCATATGGTATCCGCCCACTATGGTGGAGGTGTAGAATTGGTCGTGGGCGATCGATTGCTCTTCAACTGTGCCTCACAACCAATTTCCGCACTGTGATGAGTGGTCGTGGTGATTTTTTTAATTTTTAATTTTTATTTATAGTTATATTAATGCGAATATTGAAATTTGGAGTGAAAATAGACGTTTTTATTGCAAATACGAGTAGAATAGTGTCATAATACAAAATACGAATAAAGGGTGAAATTTAATGTATAAGAACATATCTTTACTGGTATGTCTCGTTTTGTAGATCTCGAAAAAATATAAACAACGGTATAATTTTTATATTTTTTAACATTAAAATAATTAAAGAAATTTTAAAAGATAAAAAGGTGGTGGGCAACACAAGGGGCCCAACCAAAAAGCATACCTCAATCGGTTGCTCAGTCGGGCAACTGATTGAGGTATCAACCTCACACAACCGCCCACAGCATGGGCGGTTGGTCGCAATCGCAGAGCAATTGCTCCACAACCACTCGACACGATCATCCACGGTGAGCGATCTTACTCATCATTTCAATCTCCTCTTGAGTCGTCGAACTCTAGGGTTTTGATACGGTTCAATTTCCTATGGAAGCTCTTGCTTGCATTGAAAACCTAGACAACACTTTGTTTGTGTATGAATTGTCTATGTATGAAGCGTGCAATAACACTATTCTTACCATTTGGTTCAACCTAATTACAAGACCTTTTAATTCTTTCATTCAGAACTGAATGACAAACTTTGACATCTCATAACATATCTACCTAATTTCTTACAAGTACAATGTCATTTACGTATAATACCAAAACATTGCTTTTTCTACTCGTTAATCGATTTGTGGACATAAAATTTCGCCTTCGTTATGAATGAAATCAACATTGTAAATTTTAAAACTTAAATCTTGCAAGCATCTTAATATTGTAAAATTTTTATAATGAACATGTATGTAAATATTTACATACTCCCTTTGGCAATTCATTAATTTAAATATGTAACTTTTATAGCAATTCATGTGAATATATATATGGATTATGACATCATAATTATGAATTAATGTGTCAACAAAACTGAACCCCTACTAGCAGCTGATTGCTTGCTTGACCTTTGAATAATCCTAAGATTCAATCTTTCAGACACCATCACCACCAAGTACAAGTACTTACCTCTAACATTCCGGCAAGACAATCTCAATTAGCAAACTCAGATAGAACAGAAGATCAAAAATCCATCAGCCAAAAGAATCCATCTTTCAAAATTTCCATTCTTGTTCGATTCATCGTCATTATTATGAGTACCCAAGTCCAAAGATTGCATTTTTTCCTCGTTTTAGCTTCCATCCTCTTGTTATCATCACCCCGGATCGAGTCGCTCCGATTCGATCTGGAGTCGGGTCACACAAAATGCATATCGGAAGATATCAAGAGCAACTCCATGACCGTCGGAAAGTACCATATTGTTAACCCTAATGAAGGCATCCCTTTGCCTGATTCTCACAAGATTACTGTTCGGGTATTTATCCTTCATCCTCAAAGTTTTCACTTTTGCCTTGAGATCTTTGCTTTTCGTGTTTTTATTGTTTCTTTTTCTTTTGCTCACAGATTTCGTATGGATTTTTTTTTTCCTACTTTTTTATCCATGCCCATATCAGTATTGAATATTGCCATGTATATGCTGATCATTTGATGAGTAATTGAGTATCTAAGATGCAGCTCATTAAGTCAATTGCTATGAGTTGAATGCAAAAGGAGGTAAATGATTATTTATCATTTTATCCTGTGTTTAATCAAGGAGGTAATGTAAGTACAAATGAAGTAGCTAGAGGCCTAGAGCTATGGCTTAATTAATTGAAGGGAGTTAGTCGAAATTGCAATACTGATGCAATCCCTACGTTTATTTGAGGATTCTGTATTAGGAAATTTTTGTTGAAAAGATTTGATGTAAAAGGCATTTAATTCAATTTTAGAGAGAGGACAATGTCGTGCTTTTCGTCATGTTTTCTGTTTGACCT
This sequence comes from Plantago elongata, assembly GCA_036897095.1. Classification (NCBI taxonomy): domain Eukaryota; kingdom Viridiplantae; phylum Streptophyta; class Magnoliopsida; order Lamiales; family Plantaginaceae; genus Plantago; species Plantago elongata. The sequence goes on from JAYMSP010002306.1 coordinate 7,375, forward strand.
AGATGCTACTTAACTTTTCCTGATGGTTGATTTTGATTTTCTCTGATACTGGGTTTTAAAAATTTAAAACAGGTGACATCCGCATATGGGAATAGCTATCATTACTCGGACCATGTGACCGAAGGACATTTTGCATTTCAAGCAGTGGAGGCAGGTGATTACATGGCTTGCTTTTTTGCTGCGGACAGCAAGCCTTCCACGAGCATAACTATTGACTTTGATTGGAAGTCTGGTGTTGCCGCCAAGGATTGGAGTTATGTTGCCAAGAAAGGTTCTGTTGAAGTAAGTGCTTGTTAATTCGTTCTGAGTTATGTCTTGTGCAATGTGTTTGCTTTGAGTCTGTGTTTATATGTGCTTCTCCGGTAACATTTGAATTCATAATTGTTAGGCATTTGGTGTTATGGCTGTTATGCAGTGTGTGCTTTGTTTCCGTTTAGTGGTGCTTATTTGTGCTTATTCAGTAACATTTACTTCAGATGAAGAGCAATCTGTAGGGTTTCTGAAGTTAAGTAATACTTGTAAAATAGTGGGGAATTTCATTTCACCTAATTAAACTGCAATTCATGGTTTTAAAATATGTATCCTTTCATTTAGTAACTCCCTTTGTCGTAATCTGCTAAGTGACCCTCACCGTATGCAAGGTGCATGCTTCTTTTATGAGTACCCTTACAAGGGTTTGGTAGATAAATGTTGAAACTTTATTGCAAACTGCCCAGTAAATGAATGGACTACTAGGTAATTAGATCAATGGTCCTATATAAATTGAGCGAAAAGAGACAACAATTGATGTAATCCAAGTTAATAGGTGGCACCTGAGTCATGCGCTACCAGTAATCTGAACAGAAATGTACAAACCCATGCAAATTAGTTTAGTAGCATTGTTAGTCAAACTGAATGAGTGTTGCTGAAGTAAAAAAGTGTCCTCGAGAAGACTGCATGTCGATCATCATAAACCAAGGGTAGTCCTCAGATTTGTGAGATTCTGAATGGTCTCCTTCTAGTGCGACTGACTCATCCGAGGGAATACCTGAAAGAGGATTAGTTTTACTGGCTAGTCTTTGGTCAGGTCGGGGTTGGATTCAACTGATAATATACCTTAGTGGTGATGTAGTATGCAGTTGGGGAAGGGGTATGGATCGTGTTGTGTACATTCTAGGGTAGCTTTGGTGGGGTTGGCACTTGGGCCTTGGAATGGATACTGTCTTGGTGATGGGCTAAGTGAACTAGTCCAGGATCTTGTTAGGTAGACTTGGTCTTAGACTTAATTGGTGTGGCTATGCTTGAGAGGAAACCCAGTAACACCATTTATAACATAATTGCCTCCCAATTTTTGAATTTATCAATGTGCACATTGAAATATTCGAGAAGCTTAAGTATTGTGCACTGACTTGTAAGACTTGTGATGAGTATTCTCCCACTTAAAGGTGCAAGGATGAGAATCCTTGGATAATAAACGCAGAGGCATACACAAGACACAACCTTTATCACTTATATGATCATGCCAATGAAGGAAGTGGTACACATACTCATATGATCATGCCATTCTATAAACAACACCAAGGGATGACAATGACATTTACTGTCACTTGTCAACAAGTGGAAGCCAATATCAGCCAAGGTTCGTCCATGTGTTAAGCCCTTTGGACAACGCCCTCTTAGTCAGCTTAGTGATCAAAATGAAAGCTACCGAAATGCACATCCCAATGAACCATATTAGAGGTTAATGGATGCGTACTGAGCGTGATGTGGTGTTTCCTTTCACCATAAATTTGCCTACGGGAGTTGCAAGTATGGTATCACAAGCCTGAGATGGATAATTGTTCTGTAACTTCTCTAGACCTTTTATAAACAGGCTTCTGAAGTCTACTGAACAAGGAATTGAACCGGGTCGGTTCCGGTCTAAACCGCATGGCGTGCGATCCCTTGTTTCTTATATTACTATATTAGGGCAATAACAATCTCCTATATATGCACTAATACTACAAGGTACAAAATGGATTTCATAATCCCTCTTCAACTGCACATTATAATACCCTTGGTGTATGTTGTTCGTTAATTTAAACCTGCCCACTGCCTGAGCAAAGGCTTGTTGGTAAAACTTACCCTCTTGCATGTCTCACCTTGAACGAGCCAGTCATCTCAGAAGGATACATGGCCAGAATCCTACTAATCTGAGAACTACTCTCGGATTATGATGATAGATATACAGTCTTCTGGAGCCACTTTTTTTTTTACGTCAAATGTAATTTGAGAAGTTTGATTGAGGATTTGGTTTTTTTTTTGTTTTGTGGGGGGGGGGGGTGGAGGCTCCGTGTTAGATTTGCTTGGGCTGTGGGAGGTTTCTCCACCTGAATCTGCTCCCACGACTTTCCTGTCTCCTACTTTGCTTCTAAATCCAACAAACCAAGCAAACCAAGTTATATATGATGTAAAATGAATTCCACTTCATTGTATGCATTTAACTGTATGATACTTGAAATACAGTGAATATCGCGTTAACAAATTAATATCCCATGACCATAACTGTACGAAGCTTTCCTTTAATTTGTATGGATAATTCATAATTGAGTACGTAGACCTACACTGTTCCACAGAATTGGGAATTTTTATTAGTCCCTTGAGCTCATGAACTTTGCCTACTATAATTGTGCATGCTCTTACACATAGCTTCAAGGCCCAGTTGTGATTCTTTTGATATTTAGAACATGTCTTGGGATACGTTTATTGCATATGGTGTTGTAACTCAGCACAGACTCGGTGATATATGATCTTCTCTTGTCATTTCCCCTCACAGTTGATGGAACTAGAATTGAAGAAAATGTTTGATACAGTCCAGTCTATTCATGATGAGATGTACTTTCTACGAGAAAGGTAAGCTATATGATGTTCTTCCCATAGACTTACACATCACAAGGATAATATTTCAGATTACTGTTGTCACTCAAGCATGATATACTTGTTGCAGGGAAGAAGAGATGCAGCAACTAAACAGATCAACCAACTCAAAAATGTTCTGGCTCAGTTTCCTATCGCTTGGCATCTGCCTTTCTGTTGCGGCGCTGCAGCTTTGGCATCTAAAATCTTTCTTCGAAAAGAAGAAGCTTATTTAAGGAGTTCCAGGGTAATTTTGTAGTTTCTGGTTTTACTTGTACAAGTTTCTAGTGGCATAGGTAAGACTGCAGGATGTGTTCTCATTAACCTTTTAAATGGAATTTGTAATAAACATTTTTGAGGTGTTGTTACTGTTGCCCTTTTTATCTGTTTCAAAGAAGTTACAAAATATCTCTCAAGATTACAAATCCATGAAACATGTACTTCACCTCACCATTTGGCAGTGTATCAACTTTCACATGAACTGTCCGTTAGCGGAGTAGTTTCACTTTCGAATTCGAATGCTGAAAAATATGCACTTCAATGAAAGGAAAGACACGTGTCCAGCGCATATAATTGCTGCAAGCAACAAAACTGAAACCTCAGAAGCATCTTATGAAGTTTCCAGGTACTGAGCCCTTCAAAAGGTCATCTCTGAACTGAGTAGGCTGGGTACTGATTAGCTAGTCATCCTTGTCAACCTCATCATCTTCTTCTTCGTTGTCACTATAGTAAGTAAATGGAAGTGGAACTGTCTTGAATGCACGATACTTCCCCACATTGTTCAAGTGCTCATTCTCCAATCTGAAACAACTCAAAATTAACTTTCCTTGATAGATAACAAAATATCTTACAGTCATCAGTGATGTGATTCTTTTGTTCATCTATGAACCCAGAAATACAAATTGATGATGAGTTTGTCTTACTTAATATGTTCCAGCGCAGAAGTGGAATTAAATGATTAAAGACTTGGAATGCCTTGTGCCTATACAATCAACATATTGAGGGCAGAACTAAATTAATGTACCTGAAGAAGTTCCACATTCCACGGCGAATGATTTCTAGGCATGAAAACATTGTTGATATGGTCATTCCGCGTAGAGAATGCACATCCAATGTCAAGACAAGTTGCAGCCAAGCAAATCGAAGAAGAATATCCAAAACCTGCAAAAATCACATGCCGTAATGTGGTATGGTACAAAGAGAACGACTAGATTTTGGATTCAATTAATGCAATATACCTGAGCCACAAAGTAAATGCTTTTGTTTGAAATGACTAGTTTATTCCTGAGGAACATGTTTTTCGATTTCAGTTGCAGAAGTCCCCAGTCGACAACAATGTCCCAGTATGTATTAAAGAGAGTAGCAATTACTGAGCTCACAATTGCCAACACTTTCCAGGTTGTTGTCTTTCTCCGCTCAAAAGCAGTTCTAATGACGACAGCAACTATTGTCAAGAAATATCTTAAACCATTATATCCATGTACGAAGTCTTTCTCTTCAAACAACCGGCGAACACACTAAATAAAGCAATGAGTTAATGTATCATTAGTGGTGAGTGGTGACATTACATGCATATAGACTCAAACTTGCCAAGGATCAATCTGGAAGAACGAAATGATAAAAGGGTAAACCTGGAGGAAGCGGAACCAATATGGTATAACTGCCACGATGAAATAGAAAACATTATACAGATCATGAGTACTGCATTTGTTCCATGTCCGAGATAATTTTACCCCTCCATAGAAGCAAAGGTAATACTCGAAGCTCCTCACAGCTTGTATCTGCAACCAAATAGGCAACAAACTTTGAGTAATCATTCATGTTATTTAGCACCCATGACCCTATGAAGAACTGATGAAACCTGGCTAGTCAATTGGTCCGCCATAAAAAAATCTGCGAGTGTAACCTACAGGAAATAAATTACATCAGGAGCATGCCTTTTAAACAAGTTTAGAACTAGTGAAAAGAGAATATAATTACCGAGTAAAATGGAGCACAAATGCAACGGAAAATGCATTTAATAAGGAAGAAGCGACTTGAGCGGTAGATGACATTGAAAGGGCAAAACAGAATTCCTAGAACAACCTAAACAAATGACATAAATTAGTCAAGTCATGGAGTAGAGAAGAAAGCTAAATATTGATCTAGTCGACTATTTCATCTCTCACAGTGACTAAACCCAAGGGGAGAAGTTCAATATATGTTTCATAATGATCACTTCTCGAATCCATCTTTACGTGCAGGTGTACAAGGAAAGTGCCCAGAGCAATCACTGCAAGACCATTGGTAAGCAGGAAAACTTCTCTGTATCCTAACTCCGTCCCCTGCTTGAATCCAAATATAAATGGATAGTTGATTTTGTAACGCCTCCAAAAATATATGTTTGTAGCATACAGAAGCATGTGAAGGGTAATAAATGCGTAGAAACTGCAAGAAAATTAGGAAAGTGAAATTTTAGAGACTAAGAGTAGAGAAAGGTGTTTTTGTTAACTTTCTTCGTTTTATTTATTTATTTATGGGGTTAAAGAATAATTTGAAGCTGTTAAAACGTTGCCTCCTTCACCTGTAGAGTGGGAATATTATATGCATGTACGAGGTTTCGCTCTTTTTATAGGTTACATTTCTATCCTCGATTAGCAGAACAACAGCTACTAGTAGGGCAACCGAGCAACCAGAAAAAAAACCTGAAACAAAAATAGACATGCAAATCAAAAGTAGATTTACGCTACGGTGAAGTGTAAATATCCCAAAGTGAAAATATTTTGTGATTGTGTAATACTTGCCCGAAAAGAATGTTATCCGGTGTTTTTCTCTCTTGTGCATTGGCCTGAGCAATTTCATGCCTTCTTGGCGGTTGTGATTCGAGAAGTTCTTCACAAATACATGTTCTACCCTTTCCATGAGAGAGACGACCTGAATACGAATAGCACACATCATTGTTTGAGAACGAGATACAGTGAGACTTAATGTTGAAAATAAAGCAAGAAAAAAGGAAATACCACCTCGTCAGAGCTTCCAATATAGGAGCTATCAACAATTTCCATGTACGATTTTGCAACAGACCTAGATGTTATCTGCATTCGTGCAACATGAACATAACTTCAGCATTTATAAAATAGCCACTGGCTGAGGAGCGAATTATATGTCTCCCTCCCATTTGTTGCAAGGAACAGAAATATATCACACTTGTCATGGTACCTTGTCATACTTCTTCAGGATCTTGGAGAAAGCTGAAATATTCATAAAGCTGCTTGCATGTTAAATTATGTAATTACTCAAGCAATGGCCAAAAGAAAAACAAAAATCTGATAAAATATACTGGTACATTGGACATTTTTGTTATCACATACCTGTAATGCTTTAGAAGGCAAAGTTTCTGATAAAACTCAACAAACACAACTTTCAATCTCTGTTCAACTTCTTTCAGTTCTTCTTTCTTGTATGTCAAATCTTTTTCTCTCGAGTCTTCAAGAACTCCCCTAATAGTTGATATTGGACTATCGCACGTTTTCAAAATCTTTACATGGTCAAGAATTTCCGTGTATGCCGTAGTGCTCTGTTGGGAGTTTGCAGTATCACTTGGATCAGGTTTGCATTGATCTTGACTTCTGGCATCCTGCATTTGACAGCTCGGTTCTACTCCTGTTACAAAATCGTAATAACCATTATAATAATCCTCAAGTGGCTGAGCTGTAGAATGATATGTTATGAAGGTAAAGTAGAAAAAGTCTGCACAGTACTGCATCACCACTACACGACCGAGATTCTAGATGGCCTTTGTAACTCATTTCAACATCAAGTGCCCTATCGATTTGCATGATTCCTGCAAAAATTGAACGGAAGAGATGAGAATCCATTAGAGAAAGTTTTAACAATAAATTGGCGTGCTTTCTGATCCTTAATCAATTGTTTAGTGGGTATCTAATGAGTGATAACATGCTTTCCATCCGGCAAAAGCCATCATGCAAAGATAACAATCTCACCCCCATTGTCTGATGTGGATGGTGCTGAGTTGTTCATATCCGAGGTCAGAGATTCAAGCGATTCTTCCTCCATCACCTTGATTCGTAATGCAATCAACGCCTCCAATTGTTTTTCAAGCAGTGTGGCTTCATTCATAACCTCTTCCACCTTGTCCTTATAAAATGAATTAGTCTTGTTGAGTTCTTCATCGAGTTTCTTAAAGAACAGCATCTCATTCTCCGCTCCTTCTGTTTGGGACAGCAGCAGCTTGGTTTTGTACAACTTCCTGCAGTTTTCTTGTTCAACTGCATGGACATCTATCACTTGGCTCTCAATATCACGTTCTTCCCTATGACCGTTATCTCGTAGTCTAAAGCTACTAAGATCCCTGAGTTTTAATGATAACTGCCGAGAAACTCTAGATGGATTCCCCGGTGGCTTGCTTTGTTTAAATGTGCCAACCTCATGCAATATTCGCTTGAGACCGTTATAGTCTACATAGGCCTCTGCCCATTCAGGTACCCTTTGCTGCTTAAGATTTTTTCCAAACTTCATTGTTTCATTGATCAAGAACGAGTACTACTCATTTATCTGATATAACAGATAAGTCAGTACCTGAACTTTCCCCCTGATGCCCGAATCTGCTACACACAAAGATATATGACTAAGCTTTGCGAGATGAAGGAATACAAGTATTCAGGAGATATTAGGTGCAATGCAAAGAAAGTCTTTTCAGACAAAACATATAACATTGAAATTTAAATGGAAAGTGATTTTGATCAGAAGGAGCATAAAGAAAACAGAACAAGACTAACAGTAAATAGATATCGCAGTAACTTTCGAGTTATGGTACAAAGCCTTTAAAGGTAGGAAATCCGATAAATAAGTTGAAGACCCACACAAGAAAAAATGACATTTCTAACAGGCACGGCTATTATTTCCCATGGTGTTTGAACTCGTAGCACACCGACCAACAGGACACTGAGCACAAAATCTGGTAGTCCACAATTAGTCATAGACTCATAGTTCATAGGGATTTATACTAATGTGATGTGATTTTCCTATTTTTTACGAAAATGAAGTATATAAAAGTCCTGCTCAATCAGTAGTGCATCTCTAATTTCTCCAAGGAGCTTACTAGTCACACAATTCCGCATAAACAAATCAGTGTCTTACAGCAGCGAAACAACAAACGTATAGAGACTAAATGTATACTCCAGAAACTTGCTCCTAGTTCAAAATTCAAATATAATGAATCGGAATTGTGACGAATAATCACAACGTCACACTAATTAGCTAAGTTTAATCTGATCATGCAACAATTGATTAAGCAGCAAGTTGAATTAGGCAATTAGCATTTACAAAATCAAACGGATAACAATTAAAACTAGTACTAGACTAGTTACTACAAGTCTACAAGTAATAGAAGAAGGAGAAACCAAACCTAACATTGATAGTTAAAGCAGTAAAATTGGAAGAAACAGATCGAGTTGAGCTAGCTAATATATACAAAAGCAGGAAAGATAGAATTTTTAGTCGTACCTTTTGTTTCCTTGAAATTGACGAGTAAATTTAAAGTAGCTGAAAAGGATTTGGAATTTGAAAGAATGAAGATAGATTGGAAAGAGTATATACTAATACTGCACACTTACTATATATAGAATGAAAGAGAAAAGATTTTACAGAGGTTTAAATGAGGAGTTGATGATGATGATGATGATTCTACTTGGTGACTTGGTGATGCATGCGGCATTTAGGGAATGATGAGTTGAGGATCATACTCGTTTTCATACAATTCGTACCAATGCAGATTTCCTTTTAGTACTTTGCTGCTCTTGCCCACCATCCACTAACACGTGTCGCGCATAATGATATGGACACTGATTCGTATATATTTTTATGGATATCTCAAACCAGATTGTTCATAAGGTATGTATTTCCTCTTCCATATTCTTTGTTAATTTTGTACATTTTTGTCTAATGTGCGTTTGAAACTTATATGACCCTAGATCTGCCAGAATTCCTAATCTTTAGTCTAGGGGAACTAACTTCATTCACTAAAGATCAAGTTGGAAGGAACTCAACCTGCAATCTTAGTCTAACTGCTTATTTATTATTATTTTATGTCACTCTTAGACGGTTTAAATTCTACATTATTAATATAAATAAAATATCACTACTAAATTTGGTGCTTGTAAAACTATAAGTTCTAGAACAAATTACTTTGTATCTGTCGGCTGTCGCTTTAGAAAAACAAATTAATAAGAATCTAAACTTGTACATAATAATATATTTTCATCAATATTATTAATAAAAATTAATAAATAAATTTGTAAATTTATTTCAAAGTTTATTTTCTACTCATTAGAAATAAAATAAATCTCATCAATGAATACAAAAGAAAAGGTTCTAAAATTGACTTCAGAGATGTAGGAGCTGCGACATATTAATTCTATCACTTCATAGTTTCTAGTGACTCGAGCAAGTATAAAACCTCAGTTATAATCTTAGTACCTCACACTCCCCTCTCTATATAATTTGCCATTTTCTTCCACTCTGAAAAATAATATAAAATATTCATCAATTGAGAAATAGAGAGAGCAATAAAGATGGCTTCAATGAAGAAGGTGAACATGATCTCCCAAATCGTGAGGCTGAAACAAGTGGTTCAAGTGGAAGGCGAAGAGCCGGCAATGCTCGGATTCGGAATCGGAGTCGAATCCGAGAACTCCTCTGGTGTGTGGCTGTGCTAGCCGGCTCGAGCCAATGCAGGTTCGTGATTCCTACCCGGTTCCTTAACTTTCCGGTTTTCCTGGACCAGGAGGAATTCGAGTTCCAGAAGAATACCGGTCCGTTGGGTTAGAGTTTAGAATCCAAGATTGAATTTTGTGATGATTGAATTCGGGTAATCCAAAAATCGTGATTTTTGGAGGGCTACTCAATGTGATGATTGTCTGTCTTTTTCTGTTTCTGAATTGGGTTAGAGTTTAGAATCCAAGATTGAATTTTGTTAATGGGTTCTAATGACATGGTGACGAAATTTATAGAACTGTTATAATTTTATGCCTAAAAAAAAAAGTACAAAACCTCTATCTCGTATACTTATAGTTGTTATAATTTTATGCTTGAAAAAAAAAAGTACTGAACCTCAGTCTCGTATACTTATAGTAGCAAGCTAGATGTCATTTGATTGGTGAGGTTACATAAAATATTGGAGAAATACCATATTATACATTGGTATGCGATTGTCTCAAAATTCGAGGGAAAGTGTAAGTTTTATACTATTTTATAAAAAAATAACTTTTCGTCCAAATGAAATTATGGGCACAGAAAAATATTTAAAAAAATTATAATAAAATGTTATTTGGAGCATATATCTTACAATTACATTTATGTTAAATCTTTAATTAAATTAATTATTTTCTGTAAATAGAAGTAAATTTTAGGGATAATATGTTATGAAACACATAGCATTATATTTGTACCGGCGCTAATATAAATAGAATACGATATATTTGTTCTAGTACATATGGAATACATTTTATGACAAAAAACTAAGTTTAAAATAAAGTGGTGAAATTCAAATCTAAATTATTTTTTTCATTTAAAATATAGGATTTTAATTGAATGACTAATATTTTGACTTAATACCTAAGGAGTATTCAAATAATTTTTTATAATGCATGACATTAAATATGTATATATTTTGAAATGGTTTGTTTCTGTAAATTCAAAATGATTGTATTCCAACGTTCATAAATCATTACGAAGAAATTAATTGAATTTTATATATCATACTAAAATATATAAAATATTAAATAATATCTTTTTAAAAAAAATTAATTAATGAACCTAAATGCCTAACAACCTGACAAGATCCCTAGCTAACACCATGGATATTGTCCCATCATACCTTCTATGAATATCGCTTTGAATTACTATTTAAAAGATATATATTGAATACCTAACGGTCCTAACCATTTATATTCGTTCTTTCAAGAAGCATATCATCAAATACCACTCTGTTAAATTATAAATTGACTTGTTAAAGATAAAACGGTTAAAAGGTTTAAGTTTAACCACTTCCCTTTCATCAATTGAATTCACCTAAATTTTATTTACCACTAGCTTTTCAATATCATGAGCCTGTTTTTTTGATTAAAAAACTCGTTATATGAATGTGTAACTTTTGAAACAAGCTAGTTGAAAAGCTAATTGGTTTGAGAAGTTAATCAAATTAGTTTGATAATAAAAAAGAAATTACTACTTGACAAGCTATCAACTAATTAATCAACTACTTAAATTTTTAGCTAATTTTGATATATAAATTCCTAATCTCTGGACACTCTACCCAAGAAGAGTTTGAAACCTGGTCACCATTTAGTATCATTAATGAACTGAAAAGAGCCAATCATGTCAATATTCGAACAAGAAACGGGCTTGACCACTCTCATCTCCTTACTTGAGCGCATGAACCTAATCCAAGACCCTCTACCCGAACCAAAAGGAGCGTTAGACACTTGGTGAAATTTTAGTATCACTAATGTGACATGAGCCACTCTTGTCATTTGTCGATCAACATTGCAAGTTTGCAACAAGAAAAGTGTTGTCAAAATTGGAACAATACAAATTTACTCTGCCATTAACAAAACCTACTGTGTTAAATTTAAACGCCTGCCTTCATCCCATGTCATGTGAGTAAAGAAAATCTACAAATACACACCCTCATTTGCTGCATTAACTTCATAAACATGTATCATTAAAGAAGGGGAGAATTACAATATTTACACTATTGTTAAGTTCCCTCACTAGTCAACATTTATTCAATGTGAAAATTCCAAAGTGATCTTCCAGGCAAAAAAGAGATCTGATTTTTTTCTACAAAAATAAAACTTAAGTGTAATTTCTATAATGATTCAATCTATGTACGATCAAATAGATGTCTCCCAATGTACACATGAGAGTGAGGAAAAAGTGCAGAAAAATACACGTATTGATAAATTAAGTCATCATATCACAGTATTTTATTAGTATAGGTTTATTGGCCTCTAAATGTATACTTTAATTTATAAACAAAATATTAAAAACAAAAGTAAATTTCACTGATCATACAATATACATAGAATTGGCAGTAGATATTCGATAGGTGGCTAATTTATCAGTGGAAAATAGAAAAAAAAACTAGCTAGCAATACTTGCACCTAAGAAATAAAGCAATTACACAGCTAGCTTAATTAGTTTAAAGTTTAAACTAATCATGATTAATCAATTATTCAGCTAGCATGCATGTAATTAATGTAAGAATCATTAATATTAACTAGTCATTACTGCATGATCTGTGAACTGGTGACCAAGTTCATTAACTCATTCCAATGCTGATCCCTTTTCTGATCTTCAAGATCCCCAGCCATAGAAAAGCCCATGTTATACCTCTCATAATCATCACGATAGTACTCAACTGCTGTGTCCAAGTACATGTTTGAACCATAGTCCGCAAGTTGCTCATCATCATGATCAGGCTGAAACAGATTCTCCAACTTTTCCTCCTCCAATTGTACATGATGATGATCATGATCACCACCTGGACTTATCAGGACATGATCATTTTTCATTGTGTTATCATCAGTTGGAAGTACTGTGTTACAGGAGAAGTTTAGGGTAGAAGTCGGAGACTCAAGGCTTATCGGTCGGCTGAAAAAGCTGTCCTGATTCGTGGCTTGCCAGACTTTGAGTACGTCTAAGCATCGGGGCTTTTGTGGTGGTGGTGGAGGTAGAATGCTGGATTTGCGAAGGAGCTGGATTTGTGACAAGAATTTGGACTCGCGCACCAGCCTTTCTTCGGCTTCTAGGCGAGTAGTCTCCCATTGAGTTAGGTGGCTGAGGTTTGCAGCTTGCCTGGATTGAGGGCAGACTTTGCGGTCATTCTTGGGTTTGTGTGTGGTGGGGTCGATTCCCATCCGGGTTAAACGCTTCTTCAGACGAGTGTTCCAGTAGTTCTTGATTTCGTTGTCTGTTCTCTTTGGTACATGGCTAGCTATTGCTGACCACCTGAAATTTAAATGTAATTTCTAGATCAGCAGACTAAGTAAATAACTCTATCTATACTTGAAATTGTAATGCATAATTGCAAATATGATTTTTCATGTCGGATTTTTATTAAAACCAAAAATCATAGCAAGTAACATGTTTAGAAAAATTTAAAACCTTCAATATAAATGAAAATGTCTCCTTTTTCCATCTTGATAAAGAAAATATGTTAAACCCATGCAAGTATTTTTTAAAAGATAGTAATGTGACGAAGAAGAAAAATGTATATTTAACAAAACAAATAATGTTTAAGCATGTCAATCAATTTTGATAATTGTTAGTAAAATATTAGGAGCATTTTTGTGGTTTATACCTGTTGCCTAAAAGAGCATGGAGTCTGATGATCGTCTTATCTTCCTGCGACGTGAACTTCCCTCTCTTGATATCGGGTCTCAAGTAATTCGTCCACCTCAGTCTGCAACTCTTGCCGCACCTCTGAAGTCCTGTGTATATACATATAAATATAATCCGTCAATTTCCTTACACATATATAATATTCTACATATGATGAGAAAAAAAAAAAAAAAAACATCGGAACGTATTCGAGAAATAATATAAATGACTGACCAGCTTTTTGGGGCAAGGAACGCCAGTTGCCATGTCCATGTTGTTGAACATAAGCCAAGAGCTTCTGATCTTCTTCCCTAGCCCATGGGCCTTTCTTGAGCTCCATTTTGTCATGCAGGTTTGATATTTTCATTTCAGCTAGGCCTTAATTACTTGTTTGTAATAACTATACGTACTATAACAGAATTAGGTAATGATGATCGATCGAATGAAGTAGATAAATTAGTTATAAGTGATTAGAAATAGATGTGATTGGTAGGTTTTATGCGATGATGAGATAGATGTGTAATGAGTATGAAGATCTAACTTTTGCTCCCCATTTACAACACAGCACAACACACGTAGTAGTATATATAATGGGCACAACCAAGTATGAAAAGAAATGATTAAAAGTGAGCTAGAATTAAATGCAAAGAAGAATTGATCGAAACACGTTTTAAGTGTACGTATATTTGGTGTAAGTATAATAGGGTGCATAATGATGCATTAAAACCTTTTACCTAAGGTATTTATGAGGAAAACCTACCACCAATATACACATATTTGATATTACTACTAGACAGGTGAAATTAAACTACTGTATAAACATTAATTAATTAATTACTCTCCTGATCGAGCTAGGTCATTAATACTGATGTGTTGATCAGCTATGTACGCATATCTGGCCTGCTGCTTGGCAGGTAATTACAGGCAGTGCTCAAGAGAGAGTTCTAGTGTAGGATATGATCGATCCATGACGCTACCTCTGTGTACACTACTGATTACGTCTAGTACATACCCGATCAATAGGCTCAGGTTTTCAGATTCAATTCCATCTATCAATTTATCTAGCTACCCCAAAAACATACATTATGATCATCACCCTCCCACTGTTTGGCTTAAAGAGTTCGATCGGCCGGATTGTAGTTCATTAAGTTTGAGTCGATAAATAGTAACTAGTTATATATGAAGTTCAGTTGGGAATTAATTAACAAGCGTGTTTCAAATAGAATTATAATTAATTTATAGGATTTGTAATAGTTACGAATAGCGTTCTCAGCTTATAATTAGGGGAATACAGTTTTTTTATGAATTTATTTACGTACTTAGTACAATATATTTAAATTAAAGTGTAATTTCCTAGCTACTTAACTACGTATTTTCACATAATCCTTTCGGGTATGTTAGATGTAAACCGGCCCGTCTGACTCATGATCATACATTTGCCATTTTGGATTCCAACAGAGTGATGTGCTCGGTGTTATTGTGTTTCTCCATTGTTGCAAGCTGAACCTGGTTGAAATCTGATGGCAAATGTAAGAACGCGAGAGGGTATTGCAATGAACTTTCAGCTGGGAAGTGACCCCAAGCTAAGGAGGGAAACAGAATTCTCAACTACAAAGAAATAGTATAACTGCCTGAACAATCAAACTTGCACTCTAACAGAAAAGCTAACATAATACGTTGGAACTTTTTCGAGTTCCAGTTTGGCCCGCTCTAAAGAAGTGGCTAAGTTCATCTAGAGGCCCAACGACGGCGATGGAATATCTTTTATTTATTATATTCTATCTTATTTTAATCAACTCTAGAACTCTTGAATATCTTTTTAATATATCTTATTTCCATTAAAACTCTTGAATACCTGGAATATTGTCAAGTAGCAATTATAAATAGGACCCCAGAGCTTAACTCTAATTGTGCGAATATTTATGGAGACATATATTTTCATCACCCCGACCGCGTTGCGTGCACCGGCTAGGTCAAATCCTATCCGCGAATTTACCCCTTTAATGGGCGAACCCGCTCTTTTAAACAACCAATCCGTCGCCCAAGCGGCAAGTTTAGTAATTCATCTAACGAATTACCGATTAGAAAAACGTTCCATCATAATATGTTGATTTTATGTATATACAAAACTAGATAGAAATATGTTAAACTAAATTTTGTTCAAAGCCATATATGAACATTTGGTTATAAATTTGAAATGACTTTCTTTTTTTGAAAACGAAATTAAAAATGACTTTCATGTGCTATTAATATGGGATAAAATCAATTAACCTTTTAACTTTAAGCATTTATTCCTCACTAACCCAAAATTCGTTTTGAACATATAATATATCAATTCGAAACTCTTACATAGTAGCTCACGACTATATATTTTATTTACTTAATTAACAGATATAATTATGAAGTAATCTACTAACACACATACCTTACCAGGTATAGTTTAAACAAATTTCCTTCAAACCCTTCCACACAACCAACAATCTATATTGATATTTAGGGATTATGACCATATGATCGCAACAAGAACAATCACGAACATAAAAGATGAAAGATCAATCTAATTTGCTATTTTATAATATATATATATATATATATATATATTTTGTGTAATCTATAACTACTCCTATTGATCTTGATTCTACTAGCTAAATTGATTATGGGTGGTATCGACTAACTCTATTGATGATAAAAATTTATTTATGTAACAAACAAGCTTGCTTAATTAACTAGAATAAATGGAGAAGTCAACTACAAAATTCAATTAAACAAGTAAATTTATCCGCATACAAGAAATTATTTAGCAATCTTTCCCGCACCAGAAAACTAAACTAAATTACTTTTATATAATTAAACAGGCTTGTCGGACAACAGACAACAAATAAAAAAATTAACATATTTATTTCGTTAAATTTCAAAATACTAAATAAAAATAGATAATTTTAAAAATATATTATTTTATTTTTAAAAATATTTTAGAAGGTAAATTTAATTTTTTTATTGATATTTATATTTTTTTAATTTATATATTCATAATGTGACAGGGCGATCGCCTTATCGCCTTGCGACACCCATCGTCCTTCCGCCTTATAAATATTTAAATTAAGAAATATAAATATTAATCAAAAAGTTTAAATTTAATTTTTAAAATATTTTTAAAATTAAAATAATATTTTTTAAGAATTATTAAAATTTTATTTTAATATATTAAAATTTAACGGAATAGATATGTTAATGTTTTTTTAACATCTATTGTCAAGTAAAGTGAAAAGGCCTGCCAAATCAATGGAAAAGTTAAACTAATTAATCTTCTTCATACATGAGGAACGTGCCTAGAACTCCTTGGACACCGGATTAGTTATATGCATGCGTAACAAAAATCCTTAGACTTTCCCAACTATTATATTTGATCACAAACGTTGAGACTTTCGCACTTCATCTGACCAGCTAAACCAACCATATAATATTGAGCTAACAGTATCTCACAACCCTCCATGTATAGCAACATAGCGGACATTTTCTCTGAAGATGTGTTTAAGTCTTCGATTTGTTAATTGATATGTGATTATATTGGGATCTTGTTTTTACAATCGGAACACGAATTATCTGGCAATTCGCTTCCTAAAACGTTATTAAGAGAATATTAATCGCACATAGAGAGAAACGGAAATCAACCATAATAATAGGGATCTTGAAATGTATTCACTTTTACGGTGGCGTTATCAAGAACACTTTGATCATGCATTCAAAGAAAGAGAGAGAGCAATCAACCACAAGAAAGGAATCTTGTGATGTACTCGTTTTTGCGGTGAAGTTATCAAGAGAATTTTAATCACGTATTAAAAGAAAGAGAGAGAGAAATCAACTACAAAAATAGAAATCTTGCGATGCACTCTCTTTCGTGGTGGTTTGCACATTTATTTAACGTAAACAATAATCATTAATCATTAATCATTAATTGAGTAATACAACTAGAGTTTCTGGTTTAAATATCATATACTCTTTTTAGAATTATTCACGGGTCAGGGACTTGTTCACTTAATTTACGAAGTCGTGAATCTTTATTATCTAAAATTATGGTCATAGGTCAAATTAACTGAAATAATTGAAAATTAAGTAATGTTTGAGTGGATTGAAATACTTCGTTGGCTCCCAGACACGCTTCTACGATATGTCACTCGTGTTCCCGCTCTCACCTTTGGCCTTGATCGTTCAAGACCATCAGATTATTATTTTCATGTGAAAAAATGCATTGTGTCCATTTACTCGTACAAAAGTTTGTGTTATGACGGTGTTTTCAAAATAAGCGATGATTATTCTATACGTATTTTGTCCTTTATTTAGCAATTTTCAATTATGACATTTTATATATATATA
>JAYMSP010002307.1:0-24994 GCA_036897095.1 Plantago elongata
TGGTGTTGTGGGGGGGGGGGGGGGGGGGGGGGGGATACATCACATGACCTTTTCAATGCCCTGTCTTATCTTTTCTTTTCTTTTTTTGCAATTCTTCTCTTCCCCTCCTTTCCTCATGTCAGATTGCTCATCTCTGGGCAGCAACTGTTGCTTTACAGCTTTTGTTTATCTGATCATTTTAGTTTCATGTTTGGTGGCTAGGATTTCTTAATAACCTATTATGTTGGGGTGCTAACAGTGATGCAATGCTTCTACTATATGTTACCCATTTGGTTAATTTTGGAACATTAAATATCTTCTCTTGCCATCTTCCACATGCTAAAGTATATCCTCATTTCTGTCATATTCCTCAGTGTGCAAACAGGTAGTGGCAGTACAATAAAAAAGAAAAGACTCATTATGAATCTTATGTGTTCGTGCAGAGAGAAAGAAATGAAGTTTCTTGTCAGAACCCTGGTATAATGAGCTTGCTTTTTTGCTTATGCATCTGTAATCCCGTGACTAATTAATTTCTTGTTGCATTTTGCTGATATGTGCATGATTGAATGCTTACCTAGCTGGTTCCCTGAATTTCTCAGTATTTTTAAATTTATCGGGCTCAAGAGTACCTACTAGATGCTAAGTGTCGCAAAGTACATCAATAAGCCAATGAGTACTTGGCTCAATGTCTTAATTTATCAATGATGAAAGAAAGTTATGTATAATGGCTATGTGAAAAATGTAAAGAAGTGGAAATTTGATGATCGTAAATTGAGATAAATTAAGTACGAATTAGGAACAGGGTGAAATTTCATTGTTGGATGGTGTCGTTTTTAATTGACTGGCTTTTACTCAGAATTTGCTTAGTTGAAAATAACAACATACTTTTTTTCTTTCTCTCTGAGCCTCTATTTCTTACTTTTAAGTGTTTCCTTCGTCCCATCTCGCAGCGATTCATAGTATGAATGATGACTCTACATGTTTCCATGTAGGTTAGGAACTTAAGAATTGGAGCGATGATGAGATCTGTTCTTCCGGCTTTAGCTCAAGCTATTGTGATGAACTCTTCTGATGAACAACTTGCTAAGAACTTGAAAGATCGTTTTCAGGTATGCTCTCTGTCTGAGTTTTATAAACACAAGATGGGGTGGTTATGTCATAGTAATTTCTATATTTCCTCTTAATTTCTGTAGATTCTTTCCTCATCTGTAGTGGAAGCCTACAATATAGTTCCAGACTTGGTAAGTTCTAATGTCCGGGTTCCTGTTTTCCTTGTTCTTTCTTTTGTTTTTTTCCATGGAGTGTAGAAATGTCACTTCGCAAATTATATGTGATCTTTCCATTAGTCACTTCTGATCCTTTCCTTGGGGACCTGTGACATATTCCATTGTTAAATTGCTGTGATCAGGATTTACTCATCCCATCTTTGTTGGAGAAAGGGATTGAATTCTCGTTGTCAACATTATCAATAGTTCCAGGAGTACCGATGAAACCAATGCTTGCGAAGTATGTGATGTCTCTGTCAAAATTATTTAAAATAGTATCTGAATCAATGCTTTTCAGTTTTTTCTTAAATCCTGAATTGCATCTTGTTCTATGGTAGAATTACTAATGGAGCCACCCAGGTGTTGAAGCTCTTCCAAGACAAAGCATTTACATGCGAATATAAGTAAGTTTTGGTTGAGCTTTCATTAGCCTTGCACTAAGTTTTGGTTGAGCTTTCATTTAGCTTTGCACGGTTTATTTTCAAGTTCTTAGCTGGTTTTAAAACTTGAATGTGAGTTAATTTATGATCTCACGAATATTTGTTCTTATACACGCTCATGTTCTTGAAAACTTGGTTCCTTAGAATGCTCTACTCTTCCAGTTTTTAATATGACTGTCTTTTCCTTTTTTTCCCTTTGTGCGTTTATATATGCATGAGCCCTATTCTCCATGAACAATTCCTTCTATCATACTACCCATGTCCATGGGCCATGGAGGTATAAGTTAATAAATCTTCTTGTGTTATCTTGCACAAGTTTCTGAGGCCTGAAATGTCCTTCACTTTTATTCTGGAAACCACCAATAGGTTGCAATAGATCTCGATTACCTTGGTTTAACACTTTCTATTCCTCGTTATTTCAGATATGATGGTCAACGTGCTCAAATTCATAGATTAGAAGATGGTTCCGTTCGTGTTTTCTCGAGAAACGGTGATGAAACAACTTCAAGATTCCCTGATTTAATTGAAATAGTTAAAGATTCCTGTGCTCCTACAGCTGTCACATTTATTTTAGATGCAGAGGTGATTTTTGCCCCCTATATTTTTTTTATTTCTTGTATTCAGTATTATGTGACTGACTGGCACGTAGACATCTGGGAGTCATTTGTCAGTTGGTAAGCCATGCACATGCAGGAATCTTGATTCACAAATATGGGTTAACAATCTTCTTGTTTCAGGTGGTTGCGATCGATAGAAAAAACATGAAACTCATGTCTTTTCAAGAACTATCATCCAGGGAGAGAGGGAATAAGGATTCCCTTGTTGCTATAAATAAAATAAAGGTTCTCTAATCTAATTCTTTTGTCAGATAATGTATCCCTCTTCCGGCGGAATTAGAGAAAATTTAAATCTGTATGGTTTAACAGTATGTGTCATCTTGATTTATGCAATGTTTAGGGTGGCGTTTATTGTGACTTTTTGAACTTCTCAGTAGTATTCATCTATTCCTTGGGGTAAGTTTTGGAACTTCTCAGTATTATTCATCTATTCCTTGGGGTAACTTTTTGAACTTCTCAGTAGTATTAATCTATTCCTTGGGGCTTGGGGTAATTTTCATGTGGCTACCTTCAAAGATGATATAGGTGATAAGCATAGTTTGTAAGTTTGTTGTCTATGGATGGTCATTTTTTGAATGACTTAGTGATGCTATAATCTAAAGGTAAATAACAGCTCAACAGAATCCTCTCCGTGACCTTGTTATATAATGGTCTTTTATTATTCTTAAAGGGCTGGTGGGTATGCAAACATTCCAAAAGTGAACAAGCAGAGTAATATGTCAGCTTGATGCCAGTTAAATGACGTCATCTGTCTAGCAAAATGTTGCTATTCTTGTTTGTCACTGAGGTTTTAGGATATACTCCCTCCGTCCCAGCTGCATCTTTCCGTATTCCATTTTGGTCCATCCCAATTTCATCTTCTCATCCCTTAAATGAAAAATCTAATCTCCTACTTTATACACTATATCTCTTACTTTATTCATTCTTTTTCTTACTTGATCAACTCTCTACTTTATTCACTTTTCTCTTAAAACTTGTGTCGGCCCTGCGGGAAGATAAACCTGGGACGGATGGAGGGAGTAATTTGCTGAAACTTATTAAGGTCAATACAGTAAAAAGAATTAGGAAAATTAAGTTGGTCTATAAGCAGTTATGCTAAGCTAAGTATGACTTGTAACAGTGTTACAGTACATATAAATCATAATTTATTCAGTATTAAGTCACTTTTACACAAACTTTTGCAAGAGACCGCTTCTCGGAGAGACCGGATTAAGACCATCCACTATGGTAACCAAAAATTTAGTCGTGTTGCCGGGCGACTTCTCCTGCAACAAAATATTGCCACTATGGGTGTGGTCGTAGGATTGGTCGTGGGAATTTTTTTTATTTTTTTATTTCTTACAATAGTTATATTAGTAATAAATAATGAATAGAAGATTTGGAGTTGAAAATGGTGTTTTTTATTTAAACCGAGTAACAAAATCGAACAATATAAATCACTATTAAAAAAGATGAATTGTGATGTGTGAGAAAATATATCTTCACTGGTCTCTATTTATATATAAATCTCGGAAAAATATGGCTGGTGGTATAATTTTTATAGTTTTTTTAAATTCAAAACTCGAAAAATAAATAAAAGGGACCAACCGCCAACTCCGTAAATGTATCTCAGCAGGTCGAGTGGTAGTGGGGGAGCGATCAGTGGATAGTCTAATATCACATATTTAATTATAAACATAATATGATTAACTCCAAGTCGTGTGTATACTAAACCTGCATTATAAGTGCATTATTTGCATTTCTAAACATGTGACGTCTGTAGCTGCACATGCGATGCTTGTAACAATTTATGTGATGTTTGATCTGGTTTCTCTGACAGACGGTCTCTCACAAAAGTTGTTCTTTCCTGCAGGTTGATATATGCATTTTTGTCTTTGATGTCATGTTTGCAAATGGAAAGCAGTGAGTACTGTAGCATTTCTTTAAGCTCTGCTGTTCTTTGCACACGTTTATAGAACATTTCGACCATCATTACAAAATTCTCTTATCTAAAGTTGATTATTTTAATTGGATATTACTACTCTATTAGAAGCTGTCCTGATCTGAAATGTACTTTTGGTTTTAATTTATGGTGTTGACAGTTTTCTGATTCTGTTATTACTTCCTAATTTTTGTCTTCTCAATGTGTCTCAAGTGACTTGAAATTCTTCTGCAGGTTGTTGGATTTACCTCTACGCCAGAGACGGAAATGTATGTATTCTACTCTATCCTCCATATTATTTTATTGTTGAACTTGATGGTATGCGATCATCTTAATGCCATTTCTTATTCTTATCTCTTGTTCTATGTTGTATGTCAGATTGCAGGGATTTATTCAATGCAGAGAAACCAGGTTACTTTGAGTATGCTACAGAAATGACTGTAAGTGTTATTCTTTTGCAACTTGAAATCATATTATATTGTGTTATAATATATTACAACGAAACCAACCCCCTCTGTTAGGTGGATTCCAGAGATGCTGATGCAAGTAATGAAACCACACTGAATATAATGAACATTTTCCTTGAAGAGGCCCTTAAGTCCTCCTGTGAAGGTATCATGGTTAAATGTCTTGATGTTGATGCTGGATATACTCCATCAAAACGTTCTGATGCCTGGTTGAAGGTAGTATACTTAATTCTAAATATCCTAGAGCTAAGAAAACTGGTGCCTGATTTAGTGAATTTTTTTTTCCATTGATAGGTGAAAAGAGATTATGTCGAAGGACTAAGCGATTCATTGGACTTGGTTCCTATTGGTGCTTGGTATGGAAATGGAAGAAAAGCAGGATGGTAAAAATACAAATCCCTTCTATATTTGTTAACACCAAGACAACTATCATGGAGTTGATTTTTATATCCAGCTTTATGTGACTATGGTTATAATTTCTGATTCATAGCTAAAACATCAATAACAGTTGACTTGATGCTATTTGAATAATGGTGATTCATACTCTGCTATTTAATACTCCTGGGTCCTAGTGCATACGTACTTATAGATGCCTTTTCTTGTGAATCTGTTGATGCAATATTGTTGTAATTTCTTTTAAACTCTTGAGAGGGAAGAGGAATTTAGTTGGTAACTTGTGAACTGCTTTTTTGTTAATTATTAACTATTTATTTCTGTTTTAGGTTTAGTCCTTTCCTTATGGCCTGCTACAACCCTGATACCGAAGACTACCAAAGTGTATGCCGGGTCATGTCTGGATTTTCAGATGCTTTCTACAGAGAGGTATACAGCCTACATAAAAACTGGTGTGGAATATTCTGATTGGATAAACTATTGTTGTATTATAATGAAACTCCTTTCGTCATTACATGATATACTCTTGTTGGATGTTTTGCTGGCTAGAACTAGATCACCTTAAAGTACAATGGTGCATCTAAGCAACACATGTCAATTCAGATAATAACTCCGATTAAAGAGGCACAGTATCTCTATGGAAATATTTTTATCCAGACCCTTAGATTGTTTCTCATTGGCTGCCCGCCCTGACATTTTGTAAAATTGCACACATCTCTTTTAATACTTTTTGGCGGTCTCACAAAACCTTACATCAACAATCCTCAAGACGAGCATACTATCCTATCTTCTCAATAATGATTTGAAGATGGGCGATTTTGTCTGAAGCTATCATTGGAGAAACGAGCATGTGGATTACTATTTTACCTGTTTGGGCAATTGTTATATTTACAATAATATTACATGTAAAAACTCAATGACTACAAAAACTCCATTGTCCTTACTGATTGAGTTGGAAATTCAGCTAGATTTTTGATGTTCTTTTCGTTTATTTGCTGGTGTATTCTAGAATCAAATAATCAACTCGTTCTGATTTATAACTCTGCAGATGAAAGATTTCTTTTCTGGGGACAAAATCCTTGCCAAGAAACCAGTGTATTATCAGACTGCAGAGGTAGCTGATATGTGGTTTTCTCCTGAAGTTGTGTGGCAGATAAAGGGTGCGGACTTCACTGTATCTCCAGTCCATCATGCTGCCATCGGATTAGTCCATTCCTCTCGTGGTATTTCAGTCAGGTTTCCAAGGTTCATTCGACCTGTAACAGACAGGAAGCCTGAAGAGTGCTGCACATCTTCTGATATAGCTGATATGTTCTCTTCTCAGACTAGAAAAATGGATGTAAGTGTAAAAAAATGAATACAGACCGTGCCCGTGCTCAATATACGGTCTGCTCTGTAAATATAGCTTTTGTGCATGCATGTACAGTCTCTCAGGAAGGGGGTTTTGCTAGTTTAGTAGAATTTGCATTCAAGGGCCTGTTCGGTTAGTGTCAGTAATCTTTTGCCTGCAAAATTAGGCACCGGAGTGGTTTCTATGGAAGTGTTCATTCACGGTATAGTATCTTTGTGAACTTTTTGCATTCATATTTGCATGTTCAATTGACCCTATAAGGGGTGTTAATGAAAAGAGCCGTTTGTGAACATTCGTGAAAAAGTTCGATCTAATGTAAGGCTTGTTATCAAGTTGACCGAACATGAATGTGTTCGAGTAATTAACGAATGAGTTTTGAGCCTAGTTGATTAAGGCTTGACAATCGTGAACAATTCGCGAATATGGATGTATAATCATACCCATGAGAGACAGTCTCTACGAAACTTTCGTTATTGGGTTAGCTATACACTTCACATGTTTCTAGCGATTCACGTGGCATTGTCGAATGATACAAGTCTTGGTTAAAGATGGACCATGATATCAATAAAAACGTACATGTTATTAAGCAAAACACCCATGTTGAACTAAATTTTATTATAATATGAAAAAACTTCAATATCGACAACATGGGTGTTTTGATTAATAATATGGGTGCTTTCTATTGATAATATGGTCCGTCTCTACATAGAGACAGTCTCTTATAATACTTGATCATTATATCATATTTTATATAAAATTGTAAACAAAACGATTACACATAAAACCCTAACCACTTAAGTCAAACATCTTTCTCACTTCACTAGTTCACTCCAACGTCTCTTTGCCTCTCCAATTTTGCTGCCAACTCTCCTCTCCTCTGCGTCGCGATTAAATTCTTGCACTCGGACAGGGACTAGTTGCTTCTATTTGAGCATACTTCTACATGGCTACCTGTGAATTATGTTGCTCGACTAGCAAATCTGCTACCTGTGTGCGACTCCTCTTTTACTTTTGTGTGCGCCTTCTGACGGTTGGGCTCTTCTCTTCTACATTGGTTAATTCTCAACCTCTACTTCAATATTTAATTCTCAATCTCCGATTTAGGTTGTTGTGGATTTATCCCTTCGTCCCAGTTTGAATATTTCATATTCCGTTTTGGACCGTCCTAACTTTGTTATCTCATTTTCATATTTGATAATTTTTGTACCCCCCAACCCAATATTTTAATCAAAGCAAACTCAATTGGTTGTATTAAAACTTGTGTATTGACTCACAACCTTTATCTTTAATATTTCACTTTCAACGAAATACATTACTTAATTATTTACATAAAAATATGTGTCTGGCTCCGCAGGACGTCCAACTTAGTACGAAGGGAGTAGATTCTATTTAGGTTGTTGTGGATTGAATTCTTCTTCTCTATAAGTTTTTGGTCAAGATTATTACATTAAAACCTCTATAAATTAATACTCGGTAAGTTAATAACCTCGATAAGATTAATAATTTGTTCAGTCTCAATTAACTCGGGACCAGTGCAAATTCGGACCCCAATCGATAAAATAATAAAATAATTATTTTTTTGAAATCCCAGTGTATTATGTATATGTATTGGTCCCAACGGTCAAAGCGTTTGTAGCCGAGTGGCAAGTTGAGACACCCCGTAACCATGAGGTCATGGGTTCGATTTCACGAAATGGGTGATTATATTTTCTGAATAGAGATTGGGGGTGATTTCTTGAAATGGGTGATTATATTATCTGAATAGAGATTGGTGGTGATTTGCATTTAGAATCAATTGATAAATTCGTCTTGTTCAACAATTGTAATTGTAATATTATATTTCCTGTTAATTAATAATTTAAAAAAATGTATTGGTCCCAACGAAACTATAAATTAATAATAAATAAAAAATTCATATGTTTGTGTATGTGTGTAATATACTTCAAAATTCTAAAGATTGTTCAATAAAAAATGAATTTATGGTCTTTTTTATTCAACTTCAAATCTATGTTGAGTTTATCTTTAAATCTCTTCATTGCAAACAAAGATTTGGGGTGTTAGTCTTCTTGTATTACAACAATAGTTGTGATGAGTTGTTGTCGCTTCCAATGATTCTTTTGAAGTGGCTGATTTCAAAGCTATTGAATCATCGACCGGATTTTGAGTGGTATCCGCCACAATTTTTTCAGTGCATTGAACTTCGTAACGTTATTTTCACCAGAATAATCTATCCATTCTTGTGACACCCCAAGTGTTAGTACCAAATTTAGTGCCAGATTGTCACCCGTATATAACATCCTTTCAAGAATAAATACTTTCTTTCAGAATATTACATGAACGGTCAGGTGATATCAAGTAACAAGCATTAATAAACCAAACATTTTATTTAATGAACTTGGAAATATACACAAGACAACAATGTTTCATCGAGAAAGCTAATTCTCAGGGACTTAGACTAGCCACAATGGGGCGTCACGGGCGCGGGGTGGCACGCCGTCGTGTGGCAGCAGCCACGTGTCATTTTATCTTTTTTTAAATTTTTTTTTAAAATTCGAATTATATTCGTTTTAAAACGATAATATCTCAAAAAATATAAAAAAATAAATAAAAATACACCAACGGCTATGTTTTTTCAAGATCTATAAAATGAGACCAAACTTGATATATTTTACTTCATCCCAGCTCCAACTCATCTTTCTCTCTTAATTAAACTCAAAAAACTCTTTTATCCCAAAACACCCTTTTCACTTTCATTTTCCGGCGAGATGGACACTGAGTATTTGTAGTGGTGCAAAGAAAACAAACCCACAAATAAAATGAGTAAATGCAAGCTCACTACAACAACACGATTTTTCCACCCCACCCGAGTCCCCAAACGGTGTCATTCGGCCTTTGTTCCGAGAACCCTACACTCAAAATTACCAATCTCCATCCTCCCAAACACCAATGTTTTCACAAACATCGGAAGTAGAAGAGGTCGTGTTTGAGACGCAGTCGGAAAAACAACCGATCCGGAGGCGTGGGAAAGCCAAAGCCACCGGAGGAGCGGCAACCAACACAACAACCTCACGGAACAACCTGTACAACGAAAGTGAGGATATCGGGCTCATCTCAGCCTACATGGAGGTTAGTCAGGATGCTATTGTTGAAACGGATCAGAAGTACGGCAAATTGTTCCGTCTTGTTACGGAGAAGTACGAGGATATCAAGAGGGCAGGAATGATGACCGGGATGGATAAATTCCGGTCTCATGATTCGCTTCGTGGAAGATGGGGGCGGCTAAGAGATGACATAAATCATTGGATGATTTGTGTAGAGCGTGTTACTATCATGGTCGGCAATCGGAGTGGCTACAATGAGGAAGATGTGCGGAACACTGCCCAAGAACTGTATAGGGAGAAATCGAAGAACCACAACTCATTCACATCGTTCAAACAGTGGGATGCCATGAAAGCATACCCAGAGTGGGAATTGAAGATGAACTTGGAGGAAACCATGAAAAAGTTTGTACCAACTGGGGAGGATGGGTTTGAGGGTGATGATGTCTAGGTAGATGATCAACCGATGGAAACAACAGGTGCAGGTGGCAGTAGCGGAAGTAAGCGAAATCGGGTTATGATAGTGCGGCAAGTATCAATCGTACCATTGGTCGTGCGAAGGTCAAGAAGTTGGCTAAGAATGTCACTTCCGGTAACTCTTCCATGGATGCCTTCGGCGAGGAATAACCGGCTTCAGTGAGAACATGGAGCGTAAGGCAAAGGCAAAGATGATGGACACGTACTTAGCACTTGCGGGAAACTATGCCAACTTGCCCGACGAGGCCAAAACACACGTAGATGCACATGGCAAACAGCTGTTTGGATCGGGCTAATGGTGAAGTATCGCTTATGTAGTATGTCGAGTTTATTTTTTAACTTCCCCAGTTTTTTTGTATTTTACTTTCCGTCTTGTGGCTAGTTTGTAATTTACTTTCCGTAGTGTGCCTAGTTTGTAATTTTGAATTTTGAATTTGAATTTTGAATTTTGAAATTTGAATTTTAAAAAAAATGACGTGGCATTCACGACGTGACAATGACGCGTCACCACTGCAGCAAAAACGCACGACGACACGTCGTCGTCCGTCACCATTGGAGATGGACTTAGGGGCAAACCACACTTTAATTCACATGAATTTTACACATTCGCAAATCCCTTTGTTCAAGCAATACGCAAACAACCAATATGTACATGTAATATTGCAGCCAATTACTCTAGAGAAGGAAATAAAAGAGGATAAGTCTTTGGAAACTTAGTGAGGGTAATTATAATTAAATGACGGAAAGAAAGGAAAGAGAAAAAGATGCAAGGTTTTATCGGAAGAAAGATGTCAAGAGAAGATGAGAAAAAAGTGAGTAGTTGACATGTAATTGTTTAACCATATTGGTTCAGGCGAGGAGTGACCTGTACAGGTAATAGTTCAGTACATGTAACATGATAGGTTCATGTAACATGACAAGTTAACATGTAACATGCCTAGGTTCATGTTAATTTGGGAGGAGAGATATCACATATAAATATATATATTAGACCCCCAACATGTAGTTATAAACATCATCCTGGGCCCAATTTCTTTTCTGGCGATCCTGAGCCGCTTTAATTAGCTATTTGATGAACTGCACTTTATCAATGACCTCTTGGATGATTTCCGGTCTCATTTCTCTTTGTTGACCATTTGAGGTTCTCCTCAAATCGCTTATGTCCCAGTTTATCGGTGGACGACACTTTCTTCCATATAAGCCTCGTACGATGCCATTTGAGTGGTAGCTTGATAGCTCTTGTTAAAGGCAATTTTCGACAAGTGCTAAATGCTTATCCGAATTTCCATCGTAATCCAGGATACAAGATTGCAACATGTCTTCCAGAAAACATATGACTCTTTCAGATTATCCGTCTGTTTGAGGGTGTGCGGCTGTACTAATTAAAATGGAGACTAGTTTCCTAGTTTTCTTGTAATTGCTTCCATCACCAAGAGGTGAACATTGGATCTGGATCTGATACTATGCTGGCAGGAATTCCATGGAGCTGTATAATCTCCTTCTTGTATCCCTCCGCTATTGACGTGTTATGATTTTTCACACTCGGTTCTCTTTAGGTTTGGATGTATGCATACGTGATGGCGGTCCGGACCTTGTTATCCTCGGATGTAACGTTTTGGTTCGGGCATCCTTATCACGGTATTCTTCATTCGTTCTGGCCAAGCTTGACCTCGGATGGTCGGAGGCTCGGATCCGTGGAGCTTTGTCCTTATAATACCGTGATGTCTTAGGATTTACCATTGGAACGTCCGAATGATGGATTTGACATATTCCCGTATCAACACCATATATACTAATAAAAATAAATCATAAAATAACCAAAACAAAAGAACATATAACTTGTAACATTTCACCGAACACTATGAGTTGTCTCGTAAGTCAAAACATCTACGGATTGAATTGAGCATAAATCCATGAATTGATATTTGCAACATTTCACTATGAGTTGTAACATTTCACAAGTTTTAATATAGCTTGCAAATTTGACATTGACTTAAAACAAACTAAATATTTATTCCATATTTAGAATTATATTTTAAAAATTATAATATTCGACAAACTAATAAATAAAATAGTTATAATGAAAAGGAATATTTGTTAGACATTCAAAAAAGAAAAAGAAAATTAAAAAGTAATATTTGTTACACAGGTCCACTGAAGATTTTTGCACAACTTCTGTTACTCCGGTGTGGAGCTGCTCCACCAGAGTTATTTAGCTCCGATTGGATTGGATTTGCAATATATAGCTCCACGCGGAGATGCTCCGGTTGGAACTGCGGAAATTACTTCTCCATTGGAGTTGTTACAGCTCCGGTGGAACATTATTTTTCTTCCCCCAGTTTTTTTTTAAAATTTCAATTAAACCTTCAATTTGGTCATAAAATTATTTGTGATTTTGCAATTAAGTCCAAAACCTACTTATATTACGAAAATTATAATTATATTGTGAAATTATAAAAAATAAAAAAACCTCTATAATTTTTTTTAATTCATGTTATTAAATAATAACTAAGGTACTTAACAATGATTACAAAATAAAGTATATAAATTGAATTAGAAAGGAATATCTTTTTAAATTGACAACACAAGGCCGTATTTGACATAAATCCTTTAATCAATGTAAAAATCGAAAAATGAATCTGCATGTTATATTAAATTAACAGGGATTAAAGTGTAATTACAACATCTAAAAGGGGTACTAAATTAAATTGGCCCGAAAAGATATAAACTGTCCAAATTTGGTGTAAATATTTATTGCTAAAAACATCAAGAGATGGATTTGATATGTAAGGGGAACTCAAAATACAAGATTTTCGACAGATATAGGGGGGGGGGGGGGGGGGGGACGTTGATGGGTCTACTAATCTTTTATTATGTTTGATTATGGCCACCGTTGTTGCTATAAACCCTTGTTCGGATTTAAGTGGATTATACATGCATTTAAACTGCTATGTATTTAAATAGTCCTCATATTTATTTTTGTAGAATTTTAGGCCAAGTTTAGTGTATCCTTTAAAATGAAGGAATTTTTCTACTTCATATATTTAAGAGAGAGTACTACAATTAGTGTTCACAATTATAATATTCTTTGAGTTAACAATGTAAATGGTTGGCAACTTTCAAAATGGATGGAGAGTGATATGAAGTGAGTCTTACCAAGTTTATAATTTTTTGAATTGTTTAAGTAGAAAAATATAAACAATTGAAAGAGATTATATCATTCAATTTTTAATAGTTAAATGTAGTTATTAATTAACTATAAATAAAATAACAAAAAATATATAAATTAATAGGTCTTAGAGGAGATTCATACTATATATTCGATTATCACATCTTAAAATAGAGCAATTAACGTGCATCATTCTATACAGGAGGAAAAACGCATTGCATTGGTTGGACTTGTAAACTTGTCATCTTTATATTTTCTTCGTATTTATTTGATAAAAAAATTTAAATTGTCAAAATTATCTCATTTAATTTTGACTTAAGTGCTATACAAAAAAATTTAAATAGTAAATGGTATTTTAATTAAACATATTGAATTAAAATTTTGTTTATGATAAATTAAATGTTTAAACATCGTAAAGTTTATAATGTTCGAAATATAGTTATAAGTGGTCTCTATTTGTAAAGGACGAAAAAATTATAAAAATTGATATAACTTTTATATTTTTATATTTTATATTTTATTAAATATAAATAATTAAAGAATAATAAATAAAGGTCAAAAATTAAATAAATAAGGAGAAGTAAGAACGTATGTAGCCAAAATGCTACCAAAAAATAGGCGCATTTATATATTAACACTATAAATAGCTGATGCATGCTAGAGCTCTTTCACGCGTTAACAAATTGAACTGTAGATACACTTGCTATGTTTATATTTTTTATCATTTATTTGATCAAATAAATCAATTATATTTAAAAAATTCTCACATTCATTTGAGGGCAAAATACTATATAAATGGTTGGGAAGAAAATTATACATTAGAATATATATAGATAGATATGGCACTCTCAGTACTATACAAATGGTTGAGAATAAAAATTGATCATTAGAATATATATAGATAGATATGGCTCTCACAATACCTACTATTCCCAACTTGTACAAGGAACACAATATTTATTTTCATTTTTGTTAAAATTGATTAAAAGGTGATTCGAACCCCAGACTTATTGATTAGATGTGAACTGTATTACCAACTCAGTGTGCTTCTTCGTCACAATATTTATTCTCATAAAATCCTTTACTTATTTTATAGTATATGAAGCATTCTTTAATAAAAAAATCAGGCTCGGTCCTGAAACCATGCGGCTGTTCAGTCGCATAAGGCCCACTTTTTTAGGGCCAGGCTCAGGTTCATAGCCCCCGTATACTTTTGTTTTAAAAAAAGAAATTTACTACACTTCTCAGCATAGAAGACATCGTTCATTATTTTCCAGTTACCAGTATGTTGAGTAGTTGATTGAAAAAATTAAACTTGAATTATTAATTGAGTAGAAGCCTAGAAGTCCGACTTTCTAAATTAGCTCGACATCTAATATGTAATTCTGGATCATATTTTACAATATCCGCCGTAAACTATTTCACTATTTTAATTTTGTTTGGAGAATCATTTAAGCTTCCACAATTTTAAATTTGCAACCTAATTTTGAAGCTATTTTATTCACCAAGTTGAACAATTTGGATTCTGTGTCGGACTATCAGGTTTTTATTGTCTTGTGTCTAATTTTATATTGTTGAAAATTGATGTTCAATGTGCTATATGGTATGTAAACTTTATGAGGGGTTGAATTAACTTATGGTATATTTCCATGATACTTAAATTAATACAATAGTGCTACATAATATTGTTCTTTTTATAGGTAGTGACTTATTTTTTTCAATTATTTACATTTAACTATGTAGGAATAATATTTATTGAGAATGATATATTGAATAATTATATATTTAGAAGAGTTGATCAATAATTTGGCTTAAAAAAGTATTAAAATAGTTACAATTTTTAAGTAACTATTTTTTTTCTTTTATATTCGAAAGATGTTTCTTTGTACTGTATCTAAAATTTATTTTATCATATACATTAATTATGTATAAAAAAAATTTAGTTTTGTTGCATGTATAAGTATTTGGGGTCCATTTTTAAATTTTTGCATGTCTCTCACATATTGCAGGACAAACCCGAAATTCTCATGTTGATTAATTCGAGCCATACTTTTTCACACATGTTATTTGCAAACAGCTTGATTCAAAGTCCTACTCCTAGAGGCCAATTTGTAAAGGTCTACAAACTTTGGGGGTTGATTTGGAATAAACGATGAAAGTTGGGAAGATATTTCAATGAAACGATTGAGAGTAAATTTTACTACTAGGTTTCCAATTTGTGCAGAACCAAAACCCCTCTTCTTCGTCTCGCGAATTACGAATGCCATCATCAGCTGATTTTCAGGTTCCCTCTCGCTTCCAATCATGCATTATTTTTCGATCGAAATTGAATTTTCTCAATGAAAATTTTAATCCAATCAAATTGCGAATTTTCACTACCTATCGTCATAGTATGGATTTGTAAACGCTTACAGTTTCAGAAACGATTGGCGTCATCTTAGAATAGCACTTATGCTTGTGATTATTCTGGTGCTGATGTTAATTTCTTCTTCTGTGTTCATACCTTTTTTCTTTTTTTTTAATGTATTTTACATTTTTTTTTACTGTAGGATAAACGAAAAGTAGGGAAATGACGGAGAGGCGATTTGATCAGTTTGAGAGCGGTGACAACGACACCCCTTCCGATTTTGCAATGGAGGTAGATGAAGTGGCGAGTGATGAAGATGACTGTAACTCTTCCTCTGGTGCGAATAGTGTTGGAATTATTGTTTCTGTTAGCTCCTGCTTGTATCCTTGATCATTGTAAGGTGTTGGTGATCAAATGAATAATTTCAGGGTGCAAATTGTTTGACAAATTTACATGTTCAACGTGCAGTTTCAGATATGTTTTCTCTGTACTGTTTCGCCATACAGCTTTACCAGCTAGCTCGGTGCACCTTCACTGGTTAGTTAGATCATATTCTTCTAAACAGTCGAGTCTTGGAGAGTTAGTGGTGTGATATCGGAGGTTTTTGTTATTGTTACTTCACGCTTTAACATTTGGTTACTTCTTTGAACTTTTCAGGATATGAGGCTGAAAATGGTTCTGCTAACGAAGTTCATCTTGACTCAGGTTGGTTCACTTGTGCTGTCATACATTTTTAGCAATTGGTTTTCTGTTTGCATATCTTGGAATTGCAATCTGGAACCTTCCTAAGCTATTAGATTCCACGTGGTAGTATCTCTACTCTCTAGTGTTGTGCATTTGAGTAACTGTATAGAGCATCAACTAATCAGATACGTTTATAAATCATTACCAGCAACTTCGGGTTAAATTAGACGACTATGTGCACTCTGTAGTCTGTACTTTGCATGATATTTTGCAGTGAGATTGTTCCCTTTTATTAGCTCAGCAGGTACCATATGGTTGGTACATGGTAGTTGTAGTACTTCTTGTGCTACAAATGATGGTGATTATTCTGATTCCAATTATAGTCGTCTTGTGTGTTGTGTGAACTATCAACAAAAGAGAGATGTTGTGTGTTGGTTGGTTTTTTATTGAATTGCAGCGTATGATAAAATATTTCTTGGAGGATCTGATAAATATATCTTATGGTTCTCTGGATAAGGATTCTTAGGATTAAGTCATTCTTATTGTACAACTACATTGGTTTTATGTAGATGCAGATGTACCTATGACGGAAGATGACTCGGCTACTGCAAATGGTTACAGCCTTCTTGAATAACTTTTAGTTTGTTGTTACCGATTTCAATTTGAACCATAGCTGCAATTAGAGAAATGGTCAAAACAATGAAGATAGTAAAGAACTGAGGCCATGGATGAAACATTGGCAGTTGCAAAGTTGGAAACATAGTACCCAAGCAAGATTAGGATTATAGACTTAATTCGCCTTGTCCAGAAATGATATGCTTTGTTAATTTCACTGGTTAATACTATGTTATGCTTTATTATTTTATAGCAAAAGTGAGTATTTCCGTTTAGCAGGCTTGCCAGCAACAAGATAAACGGGTTTATAGCTTTATACATAATTTACCCGTGTGGATATCGGTTGATATATTGACGTTTTTCGCAACAAATTCTTGCTATTTCTTAATCAGCTTCACATTATTGGTTTCTCTTTTATGATTGGTTGCATCCCACTTATTGGTCCGACCATTGGAGTTGGGTAATATTTGGATTAGATTAGATGACACCTTAAAATGGTGTCTACTGATTGACATAGAATTCACATTGTATTGTATCAATTTCAGTTATGTTTTTTTAATAAAATTTACACAAAAAATTAATTTGAGGTAAGATAATTCAAATAATTAATTAATTAATAGATAAATTAATTTATTAAATATATGATGTTGATTTTGTGTAAGTGTTGAAAAATTCTTGTTGGACAATGCTAATTTGGTTTATTACATTTGCATTCTTATCTATACTAAGTACAAATTGAGAGGCACCCCTGGAAATCCACATTCCGATAGAATTAGAAAAACACAAGTACAACTTACTACTAGTATAAGTGACTTGGGCTTTTCTATTTTCAGATCACCTTTGTATCAACCTGAATATAGATCATCGTTAGATGATTTGTAGGTACGATCTCATTATTATAATTATATATGTATTTACTAGTGGGATAAACTCTTTGATAACCCAGCGTACTACCATCGGAACACAGTGATAGACTTTTATGTTGCACTTCCGGATATCTCATATGTCGACAAAGTTACTGTGGGAGGCTCTAAGGTCCCGTTTACGAAAGAAGTCATAAATGACTTCTTTGGATTGCCCAACTTTAGGCGTAAAGCTTCTGAGGAGTCCGAGTCTGAGAATAATGTAGACGATGCTTCTGACTATGATTCTGATGATGATTCCGAAGTTGATGAATATCATAGCATAGAGAGTGTATCGATTGGGATCATGTCTTAGAAACTATTGGCATACCGGGTGCTATTTGGCAAAGAGCAAAGGATGGGTCAAGATCCCTAAAAAAGGAACAAGTGAACTTTAAAGGCAGGATTTGGCAACAGTTTGTTGACTTCAGCTTGATACCAAGCTCGTTGCACCCGAATCATATAAAGTAATACCACTTGACTGGTTGATCATAATCGTACCTCCGATCAATCGGTTGGTGCTGGTACTTCAGCATCCAGGGCATACGCGCGAGCTCGCGCGTTAGTTCTTTCCTGTGGCCTTCCTGGTGAACTTCCTCGACCTTAAGGTGGTCCAGTCATATTGTGGACATTGAGCAACACTGTGCTCCGAGCTACCACACCTAAAACATTTCCCACTCTTTCTCCAACAGTTTTCCTCAGTGTGTCCAGTACGTGTACAATATTTACACTCCATCCTCGTCTCAGGGCGTCGTCGAGAGTTAACATTATTCTTTTGTGGGCAAGGGTTTTCTCTGGCTTGCTCCGGGAATCTAGCCTTCACCGGATGCTGATTAGGGGACGAGGAATTCTCAGGTCGATTCCTCTTGACCCGATCCTCAACCTTCCTGATTTCCTTAAATTCCGCTTCCACCTGCAAAATTTTCTCCATAGCCTTGACATAACTTTCGTGATCTACCGAAACCAAGGCCCGACGTAATTCCAATCTCAGGCCTTCCACAAACTTGCGGATCTTCCGCTTCTCATCATCCTAGTAATGAGGAGCATATTGAATCAGGTGAGAAAACTCTGCTTCATATTCACTCACGTTCCTATTCCCCTGGATCAGTTCCATAAATTCCCGTTCTCGGGCATTTCGTACTACCTCGGGCACGAATTTATCATTAAATTCTTGCATAAAATTCTTCCATGTATGGGGGGTGCCTTCTTGCTTTCATCTTCGGTTTACCAGTATCCACCAGTTTCTTGCAGCTTCCTCTAACCGGTAGGTAGCGTACATAACCTTATGTTCTTCGGTATAATTCAGGACCTCAAAAATCTTCTTTAGTTGGGCAAGAAACTCCCCCGTTTTCTTATCGTCGGTTTCTCCGAAGAACACTAAAGGATTAAACCTAAGAAAGCGTTCCGGTACCTAGTCGTCGCTCTGTACGGCTGACGACTGAGCTGCAGTAGTCCTCGGCTGTTGATTCTGCCACTACTGAGTGAGAAAGGTCCAAAAGGATAGCATTTCCTGCACGTTCCCTTCGGTTTCGTTTCCTCCCGTTCCGGAAACCTGAGGGGGTACTTCTCGATTAGGTGACGCTAGTGGTGGCGGGTTAAATTCTTCACCCTGGACTTCCTGTTACGGACTATCAGTTTCAGACATCGTGTTTGTTTGAAATGCGAAGAGGTTGTATGGCTCAGTTAACGAACAGTCAAAGATACGATAACGAGTGAATACTACATAATAATAGATTATTCCTCAATAATACTCGGATTCTACATAACACTCTTCACACAACCCGATTCCACCCAAAAGGTCTCACCTTAGGGTTTATGTTTTAGGTTGAAAAGATTTGGTATGGATTCACATGTCCAGCCAGGCTCTGATACCACTCTGTAGTGCCCGTCCGGGTGGTACCGGATCGGGTGCCACCTCTATGGGGTCCCAACCGCCCGAAGCGCGGTTGATCGATCAATGCCGAATAATGGAAAAGCCATACCCAGAATATAAACAAACTTATTTATTTATTAACATACTATTGGTAATCGTACAAAGGTAGGGTAATTCCCGATACAATTATTTGCTAAACAAACAAAACACGGCAGCGGAAAAGGTCTGGTCCGGTTACTAAACGCCTGGTCATTCTACCCGATCGTCTACCCTGTTCTCACAATTATTACCTGGTGAATGGAAACAACAGACATGACAGAGAGGGTAAGTCACAAGACTTAGTGAGTAATATTTTAAAACAAACGAGAAAACAGACACGGATACTAATCCGAAACATAGTTCACTTCGGACAAGAAAACACAAAACAGTTATCACGCAAAACAGATTCCCCATCCTGGATTTTCAGTAATTTCACGAAACAGATACCAACCAATACAAGCTACGTGATGGCTACGAAGGGCAACTTGACTATCTTATTACTCCTTCGAGGAGCGTCCTCGCAGTCAGTCAGACGACATGCTTAAGTCCATGTCGGCCCGGTACACGGAACGATATCGATCACCTGCGTCGGCGATACCGTTAGGGCGTCCGGGGATTTGTGGGTACAAGAGATATAGCCAGACCGTCGGTCCGTTCCGCCCGGCCCCAACTATACCAGCTGTCCCTGGGCCCACACGAAAAAGTCAAAACAGGATGCCTAGAAAGCCACACAGGTGTATCACAGGATGCCACAAAGGCATATAACAGGATGCCACGAGGCATATAGCAGTGTGCCACAGAGGGCTTATCAGTCAGATTACCAGGATCGGATCAAACAGGCAAAACAGTACACGTACAAGGGACCTTATGGTCACTTATTCAGAGATTCCAACAGGTGCCAAACTGGCGATCACAGGACTAAACACAATTACAGGAGACAGAACACGAGAACAATCACTGGTGCCGAGTGGCAGAGAACACTGACAAATAACATTGCCGAAAGGCGGCCAGTACAATCAAGATGGACGAACAACATGTATCAGAGATAAACAAGGGTACCCAGTGGCGGATAACAAGTTAAGATTAAACAACAGGTGTCGGTTGGCGGGTAACAGGTTCACACAATTTCCGGAGAACGGATACAGGAGACAGACACAGGTACCGAAAGACATATAGTAACACTAAACAGACACAGGTGCAGAAAGATAGACAATAACACTAAACAGCCACAGGTGCAAAAAGATAGACAGTAACACTAAACAGACACGGGTGCAGAAAGACAGATAGTAACACTAAACAGACACAGGTGCAAAAAGATAGACAGTAACACTAAACAGACACAGGTGCAAAAAGATAGACAGTAACACTAAACAGACACAGGTGCAGATTGACATACAGTAACACTATACAGACACAGGTGCAGAAAGACAGACAGTAACACTAAACAGACACAGGTGCAGAGAGACATGCAGTAATAAAAAACAGACACAGGTGCAGAAAGATAGACAGTAACACTAAACAGATACAGGTGCAAAAAGATAGACATTCACTAAACAGACACAGGATACCACATTCGGTTATCAAATCAAAATCATATCAGGGGTCAGAGTCTATCAGGGGTCAGAGTCTATCAGAGAGTCAGCGGAATATCAGTACGGTCAGACATTCTACAAGTTCTACAGTTAGGTCAAATTTTACGACTATGCGCATTTGAATATGAAAGCTTAACAGTACATCACTCGTATTAACTTAAACTACTTCAAATTATCATCCTTACCGTATTTAAATGTTTATACAAATTTCTCCGTATTTCCTAAACATGGTACTGCTTCCTAGCATCTTGATTACTACTCGGCATCCTCCTTCTCCATCCGCTTAAGCTCCTCTAATACACTTCTTCGCAGCTAGTCCCGCACTCCAACAAATACACCTCACCTTCAACATACTTCAATCTCATAGCACCTATGCACACAATGAATCATCAAGATGCTTATAAACAGGTAGGCACACGACATTATATATACCGCTTAACCATACGCAATAAGCATTACTACTTATACAAATGACATAAATACGGGTAACCTACCCGCGACATAACATTTAGCGCACGCGCTGCCGGCAAGGCAGTACTCAATAACAGACCGACCAACAAATAGCAATTGACTCAACCAAATAGACACAGCAGCACGACACAGTTGAGCAGAATATACTACTCACTGTACTGCTCTGCCAACACAATACACCGACAAGGTGCAAACAGTTTACATATCTCATAGTAGGATTAGCATTTGAGTTCACCACAATTAAACAAGCCATATGAACCTAAACATTTCTAATACACACCTTTTATCAATTGATTTTTCAATACTACTACTAATGTTGTCACGACATATTTCATTGCGCATATCTTCACAAATTCATTTGGTTTTATCAACGCAAACCCCATAGCTTTTACAATACACATTACATACTATTTTTGCTACTAACAGCACATTTTTTTCGATAGCTGTTTATTTGAGTATATTGCCATGGTCACAAATTCAACAATTATATACTATGACTACAATATTTACTACTTATTATATGACCACAAAGTATTTCACACTTGGTATGTATACATAGTTATGCCAATCCTGTTAACTCACATTTTCATTTATCACTAGCACACTGTTTCATCACTGATAATCATATACATTTACACTGCACAACCAGTGCACACCTTCACTTATTTACCAACTCTCATCTACATATCATATCATATTATACCTCATTTTTTCCACCTTATCTACATACTTACATTCTCACTTTCTAAACACAAGCAACATTCCATAAGAACCTACAGATACAGTGTCATTACCAGTTCCCATAGCTCAAAGCTTCGACTCGCATAACAAACAATACGCAGACCAGCAGTACAACAAGATCAACGTACGATAGCTAAACTAAACAGCAGACCAATAGCATAACGAAATCAACATCTAAATTAAACGTAACAACGCAACGATAAGCAATAATCAATTAACTATTCCCATCCCCGAAATTTTACTTTAACCGAAAACAGAAGGGGCACTATCGGAGAGACGGAATAGACAAGTAGGCTGCGGTTGGAAGCAAAATGGACAGGTGCGGTGTGGTGGTCGAGTGGCTGTGCAGTGACGAAAATTTATTACGCTATTCCCAAAATTCGATTATAATCGAAAAGAGAAAAGCTACTAACCGGAATCCGATCGGGCGAGGCGACACTCGACCGAAAAGTGGTGCGGTGGTGAATGGTGGCAGTAAGAGCGGAGGGCGAGAGGAGAGAGAGCGGGGCCGCTGTTTTTTCCGATCAGCTCGGTGTGGTGAAACGAGAGCAGGGAGGGCCGGTATATATAGCCGGAGGGGGCGGCCGACTCACACGGGCCGAGCTTCCCGTCTTCGACGCGTGTCGGGTTGGGTCCCTAGATTTTCTCCGCGTTTCTCTGCGTCGATGGGAAGGGTGGTTTGTCATCAGAGCCGGCGGCTACTTAATGACGAAGATTCGAGGCGGTCGGTTGGCTATTGCGGCGTTTTAGCTTCGGAAATGGGTCAACAATGGCGGCCGAGTGTGGTTTGACGGAAGGGAGAAAAGGAGTGAAAATGGCGGACTGGGCTGCTGTGGGAACGGCAAAAAGGAATTGATTTGGGGAAGAAGAAGGAAGGAATTGAGGGTATTTTCGGTATTTCACCATTATATACTCCTGGTTTCTTCTGGCCTCCAAACGGCTCGTAAATAAATTCCGGAAAATTAGGAAATCGATTCCTGGGCTCTATTTACGATGAACTAAAGCCGTATAAAATTTAAAATAAATATTTTTATTTTATTATTATTTTATTAATATAATATCAAGAAATAATTTAACGCCACTCGTAATCGATTGGCGGATGCGAGCCGGCCACTAATATTTGAATTCAATCCGCCTCGAAATAAAATAATATTTTTAAATAACGCGTATAGGATCGGACCTCAACCGGTTCCGGTTAACCTGGTCGTCACAGCAATAATAATAATAATAATAATAATAATAATACTTTGGTTATGTTCATTGTCACAATACCGGGAGCATGACCCGTACGTATAATAACTCAAAAGATCGAATCGTACCTCTTATATACATTTCCTTATGATGTTAAGAATTGTAATTTTACATTTTATTAGATTGTATATGGGTCAATATTAGATTTTCAACTATATGCAGCAGCAGCAGCAGCAGCAGCAGCACCAACAACAACAACAACAATAACAACAATAACAATAATAATAATACTTTGGTTATGTTCATCGTCACAATATCGGGAGAATGACCCGTTCGTATAGTAACTTTAAGTCTCGAAAGATCAAAACCTACCTCTTATATATGTTTCCTTATGATGTTAAGAATATTAATTTAACGTTTTATTAGATTGTATATGGGTCAATATTAGATTTTCAACTATATGCACTAAATTTATATAATTTTTTATTTTTTAACTAATAAAAATAAATTCACATTAATTGATTTTCTACTTGGCCGGCATGACCCGACTCATAAAATCCCGAATTTTAGCTATTGGGATGCTCATTTGCATTGACTGCATTTTATGGGCCAATTCAAGCCTATTTGATTTTTTCTGGTGACGTTGCCTCAACAAACATGGTTATGTCGCACGACAATAGATGAGCAACACACTGTTTGAACGGTTGATGCGATGTGCAACCTTGGTTGCTATGGCAACAATCTATAGCATATATAGTGATTGATTTTTACTGGTGTCGTTGCCTCAACAACTACAGTTATGTCGCACGACATTAGATTGGCAGCACATTGTCGGAACGGTTGCTGCGATGCACAACCCTAGTTGTTGTGGCAACTATGTATAACATTCAATGATTGATTTTTACTGGTGTCGTTGCCC
This sequence comes from Plantago elongata, assembly GCA_036897095.1. Taxonomy (NCBI): domain Eukaryota; kingdom Viridiplantae; phylum Streptophyta; class Magnoliopsida; order Lamiales; family Plantaginaceae; genus Plantago; species Plantago elongata. Next base: position 24,552 of record JAYMSP010002307.1, read on the forward strand.
CATGAACGATGGTTATGTCGAAATGCAATAGATTGGTAGCTTACTGTCTGAACAGTTGTTATACTTTGCAACCCTGGTTGATGTGACAACTGTGTACATCATATTTAATGATTGATTTTTACTAATGACGGTGCCTCAGCAATGACGATTTTGTCGCACGACAATAGGAACTTGTTCATACACTTTCAATGAAACGGAAACATACGTCAACTAACAAGATAGTATATTATTAAAACCATATCAAAGCATAACATGTGTATAAAGTGACGACAAATCTTTCCACGTCAACTAACAAGATAATCAAATAAAACTCATTAATTTAGGCCTTCGTCTTCAATCTCATCTTTCAAGCTATAGTTCATTTTCGATGTCTTCAAAATAGGCCTCGTTGGTTTCAGCAGGATCATTATCCACCTCATCTTTTGACTTCCCCCCCCCCCCCC
>JAYMSP010002308.1:0-24993 GCA_036897095.1 Plantago elongata
AATCGATTGATAAATTCGTCTTGTTCAACAATTATAATTGTAATGCTATATTTCATGTTCAATAATAATTAAAAAAAGTATGGGCATGTACAGGTAGAAGTGCTTGAGGGGAGTGTGTCTGATCATGCCTTATTAAGAATGAGATTGTTTGCACCTGTACAAAGGACACAAAGTCTGTTCAAGTTTATTAATAGTGTGACTGAAGTGCCTGGTTACCTAGATAGAGTTAAAGAAAATTGGGATGAACAAGTGATGGGGAGAGCTATGTACTGTGTGTGGTATAAGCTTAAGAGACTGCAGCCTATGATCAAAAGTATGCAGAGAAAGATCTCAGGGATTAAAGACAGTATAGCTGTGGTGAGAAAATATGAGCAGGATGCTCAACACAAGTTATTACAAGATAGGATGAATGCTCACTTGATTGAAAAGGTCAAAGAATACACTGAAGAGGTTCTATATTGGAACAATTTAGATGAGAAGTTGTTACAGCAGAAATCTAAAATTGATTGGCTTAGGCTGGGGGATGGAAATCACTCTTATTCCATGCTTCTCTGAAAGCTAAAAATAGTAACATGGTTATTAGTTGCTTGCGGAAAAGTGATGGTAGTCTTGTGACTGAACATAAGGATTTAGAAGCTGAAGTTCTTAATTTGTACACTCAACTTGTTGGCACTAATACTAACATGTCTGATTGCTCATGTGTCTGAGATGGAGATTAAAGAAGCATTGAAAGGCATAGGTGACTTGAAAGCACCTGGAGAGGATGTGTATAATGCTAGATTTTTTAAATCTACTTGGAGTGTTATTGGTGAAGATGTCAAGAAGGTTGTATTGGTGTTCTTTTCACATAATAGGTTATATATTGCTGTAAATTGCAGTGTTGTAACCTTGATATCTAAAGTTGTTGATGCTAAACATATGAAGGAGTACATGCCTATCTCTTGCTGCACTACATTATACATGATTGTCTCAAAGATCTTGACTACTAGACTGAGTAAAGTGCTGACTCATGTAGTGAATGAAAGCCAAGCTGCTTTCATTACAGGACAGAACATTCATAATCATATCCTTCTTGGTTATGAATTCATTAGAGGCTATAGTAGAAAAGGTGAAACTCCAAGATGCATGATGCAAATGGATTTGCAAAAAGCCTATGATACAGTTGAATGGAGCTCTCTTGAGATGATTCTGCAGGAACTAAACTTCCCTCCAAAGTTCATTCAACGGATAATGCTATGTGTCACTACAGTATCTTATAGATACATGGTTAATGTCCCGGCTACTGAGTTTTTAAAAGCAAGGAGAGGACTAAGGCAGGTTGATCCACTATCACCTTTGTTGTTTGTGATTGTGATGGAGTACAACTTAGACTCAATCCTGATTTTAACTTTCATGCAAAATGTGAAAAGATGAATATTATAAATCTCAGTTTTGCTGATGATTTATTGTTATTCTCAAGAGGGGATACCAAGTCAATGGAGTTGCTAATGGAGCCTTTTTCTCACTTCTTAGCTGCTACTGGTTTAAATTAATCCTTCCAAATGCCAGGCTTATTATGGAGCTGTGCCAGATGATATTAAGTAGCAGATAGGGATGGTTACTTGATTTAGTGAAGGTATGCTGCCTTTTAGATATCTGGGGGTACCATTATCAAGTAAGAAATTGACTGGATTGCAGTGTCAACCTCTTATTGATAAGATGGTGGGAAGAATAAGGCATTGGAGTGCTAAATTGTATAGTTATGGAGGTAGAGTGCAATTAGTGAAGAGTGTACTCTTTGCTGTGGCAAGTTATTGGTTACAGTGCTTGCCTTTGCCTAATGCTATTATCAGAACTGTAGAGGCTATATGCAGGTCTTTTTTGTGGTCTAATAGTGATGTTGTGACCAGAAAATGCCCTGTATCTTGGGATAAAGTGTGCCTACCTAAGAAACAAGGTGGTTTGCAAGTGATTGATCTCAATGTTTGGAGCAAAGCTTGCTTGATGAAATTACTATATGCCACAAGAGGATCTTTTTATTGCTCAGGTTAAGAAGAATAGCTCTTGGATTTTTAAGAGTATCATGAAATGCAGGAGTATGGTGGTGAATAATGATACTTGGACAAAACTGCAGAATGTAACCAAGTTTAAAATTGGGTTGATGTATAAGCACTTAATACGGATTGCACTTGAGGTTCCTTGGAAATCTTTGCTATATGGTTCTATAGCTAGGCCCAGGTCTCAGTTTATTGTATGGTTATCTTGCCATAACAGGCTAGCAACTAAAGAGAGACTGTATAGATTTGATATGGTCCAGGCTGATCAATGTTGTTTCTTGTGCTAATGTTGAAACTCAGGAACATTTATTCTTTGAGTGTGCTACTTGCTACTGTGAGGGATTTATGAATTCGAGTTCTGAATTGGCTAAAGATTCAGCAACATGTGTCTGATAGTTGGTCTGATGCGATTAAATGGATTCTTCAACAAAGTAGGGGTAAGAGCTGGAAAGCTAGACTGCTGAAAATGGCTTTCCTGGAAACGGTGTATGAACTTTGGAGATATAGGAATGCTGTTTATTTTGGAACTGTAGATGATCAATTTGATATGTTTCAGCATATTTCACAAGTTGTAATTAATAAGGTTTGGGATGTTCCCCAACTCAGAACCCATGTTGGGCTGTTGTTGATGGGCTAACGTAGTTTTAGCCGCCTTTGATTTGTACCTGTTTTTGAATGTTTGAAAGTATTTTCGAGTTCCATTTGAAATTAAAATATAAACCCGATTTTATAAATATTTTGATAATTAGATCAATTCCAATCGTAAAACTTTCAATGAAATGTATGCAATAATTTGTATAGGACATGATTTTCAAATATGAGGGAAAATTATATTATACACTCAATTTTATATTATTAAATTATAAAAATTACAGACTATTTATACCCTAATTTTTGTTGCTCACTTCATTTGAATATTAAACTCTGTTCATTTAAACTGAAATTAACTAAATTTAAATATAATATAAAATATAATTAATCAAATATAACTCAACTATAGCATACAATGCGGGAGACAAAATGGTATGTTATCGTCATTGAAATGGAAATGATACTAGTTACATTTTACAGTTTACAGCAGTTGTGATAGGACAGGAAAATCTAGAAAGAGATATTTACGCAAGAGATCCAAAAATATCTGCTCAAGTTGTCCACCGTGTCACTCCAATTGAGAATCACAGATTGCACTTTTTCTCCATCTTCTTCTTCTTCTTCTTCATCTTCATCCACTCTGCACATCTCATCACCACCACTCACACTGGTTGTTAAATCCACTCAATTCGATGGGCGAAGAATCTATGCAGATCGACGATGGAGTCACCGATTGGGAAGCCGGTCTCCCATCACTCGACGATCTCACTCCCCTCTCTCAGTCCCTAATCCCCCCCGAACTCGCCTCCGCCTTCAAAATCACCGCCGACCCACCCAGAACCATGCTCGAAGTCAATCTCGCCTCCCAAACCACTCTCTCCTCTCTCAATTCCGCCCCCAATTTGAAACCCTACGAAGACGTCATCATCGATTCCGACTTACCCGACAACCAGCTCGGATCCGACCCCAAAAGGAACCGTGCGGTCACTGAAGAAGAAACAATCGACAATTCGCAGGGGAAGGCGTTGAAGAGGCCTCGCCTCGTCTGGACACCGCAGCTGCACAAGCGCTTTGTGGATGTGGTGGGGCATTTGGGGCTGAAGAACGCCGTGCCGAAGACGATTATGCAGCTCATGAATGTGGAGGGTTTGACTAGGGAGAATGTTGCTAGTCATTTGCAGAAGTATAGGTTGTACGTGAAGAGGATGCAGGGGTTGTCCAACGAGGGGCCTTCGCCTTCCGATAATTTGTTTGCTTCGACTCCTTTGCCGCCTGCGCAGAGCTTTAACGAGTCATCGAGTGGGCAGGGGAATGTGAATTCGAATAGGAGTCATGGGAATACTAACAATGGGGGTAGTGTGGGGCATATAGGGATGCAAATGCCGGTCATGCCTATGAGTGGGAACGGGAGCGGAGGGTTTAGTGGCCACGAAACGGGGAGCTCTCTTCATCATCATCACCATTACCATCATCATTATCAGCAGCAGTTTAATAGTATGACGCAGCAGCAAAGGGACTGGTCTGCGAATAATAATAAGTATAATAGCAGTAACGCGTAGTGTGGAAGGGGAAACAGAGGAGAGGTAAACTCAACTGTTGTTGCTGTTTATGATAGTGTTGATGTTTACTTGATTGGTAAACTAGTTGCGCAAAAGTGACTACTGGATGAATAACATATAGGAGCAAATGCTTAGAAGATTCTTCGTCTTGATGAATAAATTACATGATATTGGTTGTGGTCTGTCTGTATGCAGTTATGTTGAGATGTTTGTTCAATCGAGTGAATGTTTGTATGCATTCATGTTGAGATGTTAGTTCAATCGAGTGAATTAGAGAATGTATACTGGTTCATGTCATGTGCTGAAAGACTGTTGCTTGTATTATTAACCTTTTGTGTTTTATGTCTACTGTCTTGCAAAATGTTTTGATGCTAATTGCTAGTCACTGATAGTCATCAATGTTGTCTTCTGTGGAGGCGCAAATTGTTGGTCATTGGATGTGTCTGTATGTGTATCGTACTTTAAAGCTTACAATATAGATGAAACATCCTCTTCGTAGTTATGCTTTACTTGGCATGATTTAAATTTTGTTATAGCAGTGGGTTTGGTTCTCATCCCGTTTTCTTGATAGTTCTTTGTTATCTTGATAAACGATTAATGGTTTGAAATTATGTGTTGGTTTGGACTCTTTTCGAAATGGTAATGGTAATGTTGTAATTCCTATTTTCTGTGATCTTGATTGGTAATAATATTGCTTGGGGTAGATTTGTATTACAACTGAGAAACACAGTCAGGCGGATCCGCCTTCTCTGCTGGCAACAGTGTTGCTTGGTTGCTCATACTGTTATACAAAATGTAAAGTTTCCTGATTGAACTTGAAATATGGTCATAAGAAGATTGCCATTAGTTTTATCCGAATAAGCAAAAGAAGAAAGCTCCATAATAATTGTGATAGTTTAACTTGCCATTTGATCTCATGGAAACATTGAGTTGTCTATACAGGGCGATAATGTTCCTTGATTCATTATGGAAATGACTGGGTTTTTTTTTTTTCCGTTTTCTTTCTGAGAAACGAAGAAAGATGTTTAAAGTGAAAGTGTACTCGTTTATTATTTTTCATACCCGTTAACTACAATTTCACTCTTCCTTTATATCATTGCCCTTGATAAAATCTTAAAATCTCTACAAACAGCCACTACTGAATGAGTACATATACGGTGTAATGATCCCACTCAACTACTGCAATTGAAGTTAGATGAGGATGAGACGCTTGATCTCCAGGCACACTGACCCAGCGCGATTACTTGTCTTGTTGTTGCAAAAGCACAAATAATTTGACTTCGACGATCTAACATTTGTGTGTACACATATTAAAATAGTGCACTTTACACATTAGGAGAATGTGCCGAAGCCGAATACATTAGTCTCTCAAGTCTCAACCATTTGATCGTCGAGCACTAAAGGGGCTCGCCAAAACATTGTCTAAAATGAAACCCATATGCAAGTTGCATAACTTCAAAATTAAAATTAAATTAATAACCGTAAATTTACCAAGAAAATGTCAATTAAAATTAATTTTCAACACTGTAGATAATTACAGATCACCTTCAACCAGCAATATTTATATATTTTTCCATATGAAGTTCAATCACAAGTACATCTCAACTCAATTACTCAAGTACACTGCAGGAAGCAAAATTTAACATCTTTTTACATCATTCGATATAGCATTTATTAGAATCAAAGATAACTAAATTATCTTTACTACTTCAATTAGACGATTACCTCAAAATAGATGGAACTTAGATTAGACGATTACCTCGAAAAAGAAACATATATTTACGTACAACACCTGCATAATTTCTTATCGTCGTCATAAAACTATGCGTTGGTAGAAACTGTTGTGTTAAATGCAAAAGAAAGCATTTCTACGTACAGTTGCCATCGACTCGGGTTTGGACGACCCAACATTTCAAGAATATAAGACCTGACACATATATGTTCCTAACAATTTGGTGATTGTTCTTGAATTTGGTACCAACCGCAATGGTTTGAGGTTTTGTTACAACGACATTGAGAAAATCCAGCTATGCGGTTTGTTTAATACTAGCATTCTTACCTTCTCAAAGAGATTGTTCCATTTCCCTGAACATATCAACTATTCAACTCAGGGGAAAAACGTTTCTTATCCTAATCAACAAAAGAAAAGGTATATATGATGAGTTGCAACAGATTAATAGAAAGAGTACTCAATTGAATCAATATATATACGTAGTTCATCTACTAACTCAAATCGAAACGGTTAGTAAATTTGTATGATTGACAATGAATTGATTTAACTAAAAATGGACAGATAAATGAATTAAAGAAAATGAACCGACTGACAGGTAGAGATATTACCCTTTTATCACTCCAACAAAATTCATACTTAGAAAGACATGCGGATCGTCTCCTACCTCGGAATTCAGCACTCTCTTTCTGTGAAATTTATGAGAAACTGAAAACCAACTTAACATGCATTTGAAGATACTGCATAGAAATTCTGTAGTGGAGAACAAACCTGTGATAGCTGAACCATGGGTCAACGTGAGTATAAAAAAATGTCAACGCCTTATGGTTCTGCTGACATCATGGCCATTTGCCATTGCAAATTGCAATTAATTATTCAAGTCTCTAGTGTCTTAAAAAAATCGAATGATAACAATACACATATAAGTTTGTAAGTCCAGAATAGCCAAGCAACTGAGACGCTATATGAGCCATATCGATTTAGTTAATTTGTTGAGCTAGTTGAATAAAAGTAAATTGGGGTAAAATATAAGAAATGTACATTATTAATAACCATATATAATTAAGGTATTTTAATGTGATAACGTATTTTTAACTTGGTTGTTTGTTCAAATAAAATATTATTTTTCAGTTTTTTCAGTCAGATTCAGCGAGTGTATCTCATTCTCCGGTCAAAAAAATTTTAAATACATATTTAATAGATAAAGAAATTTTAAAAAATCATAAAATTAAAACAAATTCGAAAAAATCTTTGGAAATTTCGAAAAAGTAGTAGAAAATATCGGAAAATTCGATTCGTGTAAAATTAAATTTTAAAAAATAGTAAAAAGCTTTGGAAAATTTTCGGTTTTTTTTTCTAAATTTAAAGAAAAAAAATCGGTTTTTTTTTTAATTTGTGAAAATAAATTTTCAACTTTTAAACATTTTGAATAATATTTTATTATTTCTTCTTTTAATTTAAAAAAAATAAAAAATTTCAAAGTTTTTTACTATTTTTTAAAATTTAATTTTAAAAAATTGAATCTTTTTGATATTTTCTACTATCTCCGTCCCAGCAAACTTCATACATTTGTCATTTTTAGCCGTCCTATAAAACTTCATACATTACTAAAAAAAAAAAAGTTACCCCACTACTAACAAGTAATACACAATCTTAACTTTACACAAAAATTACACATTTTACAACTAAAAGTACACTTTTCCCCACCTTCTTCATTTTTTATCATTACTTTAACTTTTCGCATAAAACTACGCGTCAATCCTAATGTATGAAGTTTGATGGGACGGAGGGAGTACTATTTTTTTTGATTTTACGATTTTTTTTTAATAATTCTTTTTATCTATTTAGTAAGTATTTAAAAAATTCTTGACCACCGGAAAATTGAAAAACGTACATTATTTGGACAAACAACCAAGTTAAAGTACCTTCGTTGGACGTTACTACATTAAAGTATCGTATTAATAAAGTATATTTTTTATAGTTTACCCAATAAATTATGGAATTGAAATGGTTTTTTTCCGTTATTGTGGGTTCCTTGGATTGAGACTTTGTTGTGAGTATGTGAATTAAATATTCTTTAGGTAAAAAATATGATAATTTCACATCAGAATATGTCCAGGTCTCTCAATTTTTCAAAATGTCTTTACTAAAAGGAGTTCATAAAAAAATTATTTTATTTTCATGTTTGATACTTAGATCTGAAATCGCAGTTCATCCCGAATTCAATGAACTCATGGTACTTATACAACTATATCCTGATTTATCCCAAATTATATCTATTCATGAACTGATTTACAGAGAAATCAGCAATGTAAACGTACCTGCTACCACATTATATGTCTATAATTGTGCTCAATTAGTCTTACCACACAATTAATTCCCGTCTAATCTTTTGGTGTTAATTTCATGTCTTATGCTCTTTCTAGCTTTCTGAAAATCAAAATTTAATAGAATTGAAAAACACCACAAATCAAACTTTGTTTCTTGATCTGCGATTGAGCACATTAGTGTATAATAACCAATATTAAAATATATATAATACTTTTACTCATTATATATAACTACACTGACAATACTTTAACTTGTTGTATACAAATCAAACCAGACATGTATACAACCTATATTAAAATATATGTAATATTAAAATTAACGGTCCATGTAATACATTTTTCACATATATCTATCAACGTAAAAGAGCAACATTCATTTGTCATTGTACAAGTTACGACTTTAAATATATTAAATTATAACATTTGAATAGTCATGAACTAAATGGTAAATCTTATTGTTTCAAAAAAAAATTTCCATTATAATTTAATATAAATTTTAATTATTACGATTCAATATCAATTCCATATTATACAATTTAGTTATTAGTTGTAGTTTGATTATATGTATGCTAATTTTTTTATTATTTGGTGTGATTGTTCAATATGTTATATTAATTAAGACTTCATATTTATAAAGAATTTATTCACAAAATGCATGTATAAGATGTAATACCGGGTTAATAAGTGGTTTGCCCGATTAAACTAGTATTTTGTAACATGTCTAGTTTGACTTTCAGTCTGATTTTTTGTAACATTGGTGATTTTATTGGTAATATGGACCGTCTCTAGACAATAAACGTCTCTCTGGAGGTTTTGTGTTACCATCAAGAGTTTATTGGAAAAAGAAGGAATATAGAATTTAATAATTATAATAACAAAATGTTTTCAATTGCGTTTGATATGGGTATATCATGAGCGAGTTTTCTGAGAGACGATTTATAAAAAATTAAAAGAGACGGACAAACAATACAATTATAATGAAAAACATTAAAAGTTTTACTGAGAACATCGGTGATACAAATATATATATAAGAAATAATATAAAATGTTCACTCGTGAAGACTACTTGATATTACATAAAATATTATATTACATATAATTAAAAACATCAATTCGTCTCTCAGATCTCTCGTTAATAGATGAGTAGAATTTATGTACATATATATATATATATTATATTTGATAAGAAAAAGATTAGTTTTAGTAAACTCTTGTGTAATATGCATACTTCAGGGGTAGGGTTAGATCATTGGTTATTAATTATACCGTTACTTACGATTATTAAATTTTGTAAATTAGACAACACAAACATCCAATGCCGTACCAAAAATAAAAATCCAATGTAGTGGGTTCCACGTGGCAACTAATAACAGCTCGATGAGAAGGAATAAGTAAATCTGGGGCGGTTTCCTTAACTGATTTGGTTTACATAATCTTCTCTATTCAATATAATTGAGAAAGGAGCTGCTATCATCTATTAAGGTAGCAACGTAGGAAAGAATTGAAGAACATGGGGAACAGTTACAGTAGGATGTTGTTGCATGAAGGTGAGACTAGTCGCAAACAATCTCGATGTACTTGCAAAACAACGGACAGTTACCACGTCACAGGCTTGTAATGTTCTGCGAAAAGTACTTGCTATTTCAAGTCAATTTTGACGAACCTGTTAGCAATGGATGATTTGCGTGCTTACGTTATTCAATCTGTAGATGAGTCTTTCGGCCCTTTAAACGATGTTTTAAGGGAACTATTGTTGGATACATGCAAACACGTTGGAACGCGTAGAATCAATTATCATACACTCGACGCATCATCGTTATTTCAAAATATAAATGCTAGATATTCTGATACTTATATACCTGGTAGAGGAGCCAATTACTTGTTATTTCTCAAGGACCTCATTGAAGGTTTATCAAGTGAAGAGTTAAGTTCAAGATCATGTCGCGGTGTTATATTTAATGATGCATCTTTTGTGGATAGTATATTTCGCATGGACTATGGTTCTTCATCAAGTGACGATATGGCGCAGTTTGCTCTATTGATATGTGTTCCTTACCAATCCAATAGCAAATGTTCGGTTTCGATTGAGAGGTTCTTGGATATTAATATAGAGAGTCTTTCCATGATGTAGAAGAAATCGAGATGAAGCTAATAATTAAGAAGGCTCCTACTATCTTGATTATTAAAATGAACTATATGATGTACCACCCTAATCGAAAGTCACTTGATCTCAAACCATACATGGATCCCATATGTATTGATAGAGACTGACAAATGTAAATATCAATTGATCAGAATGGTGGAGTATATAATAGACAAGGTCACGAAGGAGAGTCATGTATATTCTATTGTGAGATGTATTAATAACAAGGGACGTTACACATGGTATCTTGTTGATGATATAGATATATAGATAAACATGTTGTACTATTCTATAAAAAATGTTGAGTATGTAATTTTAATTCTCAGGTTTAATTCAATTCAATTGTCAGATTTATTTTTTGTTATATTGTCTTAGTTGATTTCTCGTGAAATAGTCCATTTCAAGTTTATAATATATTGTTCAACTTTTGAATTTTTATTATAATATCCATTAACCTAGTGTGTATTTAATAATTTACAGTGTTTACTGCTACAACAACTACTATAGTCTACAATAAAACATGGCGTGTTAACTCGTTTCTCAACAATTTCATAGCAACTCAAGTCAACTCGAAGTTGATACGGCACTAAGGTTTTGTAACTTCATGTCCAATTCGTTCGTTGTCCTGTACTCCTGTCCATACTTTAATCAAGCAATTAGGGAATATTTTATTTATTTAAAAGTCTAATTAATTAAGGTAATTATGATATTAGACCCTGTGCTAATATGGCCTTATGAATTTGACCAGCCTACTTTTAACAACACTTCTGACGCCGTTTAGTTGCTTGGACCATAACTGCCATAGGTCTGTTTCTAGTGCAAGAAAGTCATGTGGACTTCATTTCTATAATTTCTCAACCATGTCTCCTAAATATCTACCAAGATACTTTATATATATATTCTCCAAATAGCCTAAGTAATGCTTCGGTATTTATTCTTATAAGTATTGAATAAGGTCAAAAGAACTTTAATGCTTGTTATTTATAAATATCATAATGGGTATATTAATACGATCATACGAAATATTGTAGGTGTATCATTACCGTAGTAAAGAAGAGAAATTACTCATATTCAAGATATCAATATAGTTGCATCTTTTACGTCACTTTTATTTCATCAATCAAGCTTGTCATTTATATGGAAGTTCAAAGTGTTCGACGCAATGAACTTGGAGAAGATTGTTTCTCGCTCATTCAACAATTTTAGAGTAATGAACTTGTTCGATCCATCCATAGCAGGTGGTATCTTTAACAAATATTCCTTTCGTCCCAAATTGAATGTCACGTATTTTCGTTTAAGACTGTCTCAAATTTGAAGTCTCATTTCTTTAAATAGAAAATCTCTATCATACTTTATATATTATATCTCATACTCAATTCACTATTTCTTCTACTTTATTCCATCACATTCATATTATCACCTTCTTTCCTACTTTATTCATTTTTGTTAAACTTTGTGTCCGGTCACATGGAACTTTCATTTTGGAACGAAGGAAGTATTGAAAACTCGGATCGATTATTTTTTATTTTCTTTTTCTTATGTTCAACAAAATGGCAATAAACTCGTTCATTCGTATCAAAAGACATTATTGGCAACTATTCATCTCTTCTACACTTCCTTTTTCGAAACTAGATGTCTTGTAAGTTGTATCTGACGTTTGAATTTAAAATTGTTCTATTGATATATAATTTTTCATTGATATAAGATACATAAAAATTAATTAATTAAACATTATTTTCTCACGAAATACATACTATAATTTTGTGTTTGGAGATATTATCAATAAACATAAGTAAAAAAATTCAAAAAATGAAACCCAATTGAAAATTGAACACCTATCTACCCAAAACATTGACTGGAAAATCCATTCAAAGTTGGAAAGAATTAAAAGAAATTCCATTGAGTGATTAACACCGTTACTGAATTTGTTAACAGGCAAGCTGCCTGCCTGCCCATGTATTGTAATGTATGAAATGAAATGATTCGACGCGTGATTGGAAATAGCGTGTTCACTATTATGTCTCACATTTTAATAACATACTTTAAATATCCACTTGCTTCATCTCCCTTATATTCTCCTTTCTTCCCAATTCACCATTTCCACACTTCCAATGGATCTCATCTCAATTTCCTCCTCTACTCCTCCACCTCCTCCTCCACCTTCCTCCTCCTCCTACTGGTGCTACCAGTGCACCCGTCTCATCTCCCTCTCCTGCGTCTCCGACACCGTTTGCCCCCACTGCGACGGCGGCTTCATCCAGGCCGTCGACCCTTCCGATTTCTCCCCGGAGCCGCAGATCCGCTACGATTCGCCTCGTGTCGGCTTCAGCCAGCCGCGCCGCCGTGTCACCGGCTCGTTCAATCCGTTAGTTGTCTTGAGAAGTCCTCCGCCTGGCTCCTCGCCGACTTCCGATGAGGGGATCGGTGGTGGTGATCGGAATTACGAGCTGTATTACAACGATGGAGCTGGAACGGGGCTCCGTCAGCTGCCACCGACGATGTCTGAGTCGCTACTCGGATCTGGATTCGAGCTGATGTTGGATCGGTTGTCGCAGATCGGGTTTAATCTATGGGCGCGGCCCGAGAATCCGCCGGCGAGTAAGCGGGCTGTGGCGTCGTTGCCGACGATTGAGATTGGATCGGATCATGTTGAATCGGAATCGCACTGTGCCGTGTGTAAAGACGCGTTTACCCTTGGATCGGAAGCTCGGGAGATGCCGTGTAAGCATATCTACCACACGGATTGTATACTTCCGTGGTTGAATTTGCATAGCTCGTGTCCGGTTTGTCGTGAGGAGTTACCGGGTGATGAAACGGATACCGGGTCGGGCCGTCCCGAGGCAGTCGGGTTGACTATTTGGAGGCTGCCGGGTGGGGGATTTGCGGTTGGGAGGTTTGTCGGTGGAGCTGATGCTGAGATGCCGGGGGTGTTTTCAGAAGTTGATGGTAGTTTAAATTTTAATGGTCGGATTGGGCGCGGAATTGAATTCGAACCGTGGATGAGGCAGCGGAGACGCGGTGGTTTGAGGCGGTTTTTTGGGAGTTTGGGTTCGATTTTTAGGCGTGGACGTTCCGGGTCGGGTGGGTCTGCAGTTAGTCGGAGCAGGAGCGTGTCGGAAACGGGTTCGGGTAATTGGATGTTTGGTAGGAATTCGACAAGGAATAGGAATAGAGAATCGCACATTCACATGGAACATTAGAATGAAAAAGGATGGCAAAGTCGTCAATTGTTACCTTGCTTAGTAGTAGGTTGATTAATTTTTTAATTGTGTTTTTATGTATAAGGTTTAATTCAATTTTGTTTGTTAGTAGTAATTATTGTAAAAAGAACTATTTTACCAATTGGAAAAACACAAGAATGGAAATCTTCAAATCTCAACATACTACCACTTGGCTTTACGTGTTGTCTCTTTGTCAATAATTAGGATTGGAGTAACTTGGACGTGAAATTGAATTAGAATTGTGTCTTACCTTAACTTGCCTGTAAAACAAAGTCGAGTGCACCTTGAGTTTGGATTTTCTCAAATCGAATTTGTAGCAAAACAAGTGGTCTACGACTCCTATTCGAACTAAACGTGGAGCGAAAAATTGTCAATAGCAGATCAGTTAGGTTGGAAATTTTACAAGTTTAACTTCCTGGGATCTTAATCTAGTAGCAAATTTATAATGAAAGTATAATAAAATTAAGTGGTATTTTCTTCAAATTAAAATTAATTCAATTCAGTTTAATTAAAATTAAGTGGTATTTTCTTCAAATTAAAATTAATTCAGTTCAGTTTAATTATAATTTATAATTTATTTTAACGAAGTTGTGTATGATTCACTTTAACAAATTTGAATTGAAAATAATATACTTATTACACTGCCTAAGATCCTAGTCATACAAGTACTATGCTGACAAATACATCGATTCTTTCAGGATACCGACTTTTTCAGGTATTGTACACAACTTTGTTGTTTACAATTGAATGAAGAGGACTCCTTTTACCTTGTCCTTGTAAAAGTACCTTTGGCATAGAAAAGACCATCCCTTTTCTTTTGTATACCTTTAGCAATAGATGCTTTCTGCGCGACATTCAAAAGATAAAGCAAGACATCTTAAAATATGTCCGAGCTAAACATGTCATTTGCCCTCATGGAAATTAAAGTAATTGTTTGGACGGATTAGGATAGTATTTAAATGCCCCCGTTTAATTCGATAAATATTGATTTGGCCTAAAATACATTTTAAATATCCTCATTTCAATTTCATTTCAAATACAATTTCACAAAAATGCCCATTCAAATGTCATGTCAATCAGCTCCTTATACTCTTATTGAAATTGAAATAACTATGCTTTAATTTAGACTATAGACCCATTTTCATTCATGGCTGAGCAGCTAAACACGCCATATGCCTCAAGTTTTCTTCCCCTCCAAATATGACTAGAAATACCCATTGCAAACTATCTCCCTAGTTGAGGAATTATTCCAACGATCAACTTTCCACTTAAAATAAATTTTTTATTTATAAAATATTTAATTTTAATTGAGATAAAAATATTCAAATTCTATCAAAATAAAACTTTTTATTTTATTATTTAAATAGTCTAATCTAATAATATTACACTTGAACCTTAATAGGTCTATCATTTAATTCATTTATGACTTAGTTGATAGATACCTAAATTGTTATCGTATTTGAAATTTTAACAATCCACCATCCATATATATTCAAAACGTTTATAT
Source organism: Plantago elongata (assembly GCA_036897095.1). Taxonomy (NCBI): domain Eukaryota; kingdom Viridiplantae; phylum Streptophyta; class Magnoliopsida; order Lamiales; family Plantaginaceae; genus Plantago; species Plantago elongata. The sequence continues at coordinate 15,117 of JAYMSP010002308.1, forward strand.
TTTTTTCATGACTAAGAAAATATTCAACCTTTCAATTATTAAATTATTGCACCTTTTAATTATTTTTCCACTTAAATTATTAAAAAAATCAACTTCCTTTACTTTATTGATCACAATATTTTTTAAACGAAAAGTTTGTTGACTAATAATTACTAATTTTACCATTGAGTTCTTGTTACTCTGACTTGTTGAATCTCCACGTACAAGTAGAACTTGTCTAGATACAAGTTTTTACATTGTACTTGAACAAGCCTATTACTATTACGATTCAATTGACCGATCAATAACGTGTATTCTCGAATAGAATTGACCATAATATCTTACATAAAAGTAGACAAGAAAAGTGACATTATGCTGAGTTAGTCACCCTCATTCCTCTTCTTAGATGTTTGCAAGCTGCCAAAATACCCCATAAAATAAAGTTAAAATCTTACTAAAGGTAAGATTTCCCAAAAAATAAAAATAAAATAATATTTTCAATAGTTTTTTTCAATTTTTGAGTTTTAGCGGTCTGATCGGTCGAGTTTCTTCAAAAACCGCCGAGGCATACATTTTTAATTATGTTTTAAATACATTTATTATGATTTTTAAGTTGTTAACGACGAAAGTATCAATTACATTTTTAACGTATTTTGTTAATTTTTAAAGAGAGTATATTATAATTTTAATGTGTCGGTATTGTATGTTTGAGTTGAATTTTTAATCTCTTTTAATAATATTTTAATAGATAGTGAGATAATTTTTAGAACCTACCTTATATTTTTATGATTATTTGTTATAGTTTTAAGTGGTAAGTAAATACCATTAAACAAGTCTAAAAGTTACAAAGAATTCATTAAAACAACAATAAACAAACTTAAAATAAGCTACTTGAATATTTAGTCATCCAAAGAGTTTACAACATATGTTCTTGTAGAAAAAAATTACAATAAATTTGAATTTGGTGCTTTTTTATGCAATTGCACAATTGAGTTGTTAAAATAGACTTTTTTTCCGATCCGACTTGGTGAACTCAACTTTCTGTCTTTTGTTGTGTGTGTTTGTTGTTACAATACTGCAGTGTCAATTTTGAGAGACATATCATCCAATTCAATATCATTATTACACCTGCTTAAAACATTCAGTATTTGATTTAAAATCATACCAACTCTCTTTAGAAATGTCATATTGATGTTTTAAAAAAAATATATAAAACAGGCTAAAAATAGTAACACTGATGCTTAAAACCATATCAATGCCTCTTACAACTATAACAAAGCAGAAATATGCAACATAAACTAAAAAAGTAACATTGATGCTTAAAATCATAACAGTGCCTTGTAAAACTATAACAGTATCTTATAAAACTATAAAAAGAAAAGCATTTGCAAACAACCAAATTATAAGTATTTCATCAGGAGCTAAAAAGATTAATGTTGTTGCTTAAAAATACAACAATAGGTCTTTAAAACTATAACATATTAACATACACTAATATGGACATATGCTAAAAACTGTAAGATTGAAGCTTCAAGCCATAGCAGTGCATATTAAAATTATAACAATGCTATAATAAAGCAGGAATATACAATACAAGCTAAAAAACATTAACATTGTTACTTAAATTCATAACATAGCATCTCAAAACTATGACAAAGCATTTGCAAAAAATCAAATCATAAATATCCTAAAAACACTATAGTTGTTGCTTAAAACTACAATAATAGATCTTAAAACTATAACGTAATCGATGAAACAATAACATACTGAAACATTCATCACAAACTAAAAACATAACAATGTTGCTTGAAGCTATAACATCAGCGCATAAAACCATAACAAACACCACAAAATATGATTGCGAAAGGATTTCGATTTTTACTGTACGAATTCAGATCTAGTTTCAGTTCTGGAAATATCATATCGTAAAATCACCGAAAAATCAAGGATAAAAGCTAAAAATCCATTCCAAATTGAGATTTTAATCGAAAAAACTAAATATATTTGTTGATTTGAACAAGCTAGCAACTAAATCTGAAAATTCAGTGAAATCCGACAAAACATAGACAAGTTTGAATACAAATCAATGAAAAATCATGAAAATACACACAAACACGCATTAATTATTGATTTATGCCAATTCGAAAGAAAAAACATGGTGATTCTTACCTTATTCATCTCCATATAAGCTAGTAAGATAAAATCGAGTGGAAACGTGGTGGAAACATATAAAATCCGGCAGATCGGAGAGTGGTGAAGCGGTGGAACAACATATCGAAGAGAGAAACATGAAGTTACACTTTGTGTGTGTTTTTTTATATTTTAGGTCTTTTGCTTGATTTTGTACCTTATATAGTCAATCGATTTGGTTCAATTCACAAAAAACAATATATCCGGTTCTATTAGCTGGTTTTTTAAATTAAACAAAATTTTCCCCATTTATAATAAAGTATTATCCTATAGTATCCTTACTATAAAATAAAAATAGACAACATAAATCATCATTACACATCAAAAGTCGAACTATCTTGATTAATTCATGTTGGATCTCCATTCGTTTAGTTCGATTTTGTAGTGCCGTGTTAGAGCGCCATAAGCGGTTCCGAGTTGTTGAAACCAAGAAAGTCCCTTCTCCACCATTCTGCTGCCACCTCTTCGCCGCCGTTCCGATTTGCCACTGTGGATCTGCATCGCTCCTCCACCTGTGGTATACTGGTGTTGGATTCTTATCTGATTTCATCGAGTTTCTTTTCTCATTTTGTGTTGTTTTTTGAAGTAAAGTAGTTCATAATGGCTTCATTGTTTTTGCTTAAGGAATTTGATTACGCAGTATGTATAAACTTAGACTTTGATTCATGGTATACATGGTATTGAAGAATGAATTGGTTGGTTGACCTCGGGACGCTATGTTTTAACTTATCTACTGATCTATATCATAGCTTGGAATGAAACAAACTTGACTACAGCTGACATTATGAATCTTGCCTTTCTCTATTAAAAGGTACGATGGCTACAAATACAAATTATACACATTACTCAAAGGTTAAAAAGAAAATAGCAAAAAAATGTCTGAGCCCGGGTTCGAACCGGGGACCTCTAGTGTGTGAGACTAGCGTGATAACCGACTACACCACCCAGACATTATTGTAAGCTAATTCATCAAGTCCCAATATTATGAATCTGTAAACCAAACATTAATTTTTCTCTCTCCACATCTCAATAAACTGGATTTCTACTTTCTACTAACAAATATACATTACCATTATTAGCCTCATTTTAATTATATAATCCACTCTGTCTGTGAGGTGGCATTAATTGTGTTTATTTACAATCAAATGTGAATTAAATTGGGCCAGTTACAAATTAAGTGTAAAACAAAACGAACAATATAATAACATGATTAATTCAATTACATAAAGTACGAGAAGTCTTGTGAGAATTCCGATTTGATATGAATCAACATTTAACAAAATTGATCGGTGAGCAAGTTTGTAGAGAAATAGTTTTATAAAAAGACTAAAAGATGAATAAACATTATATACATATTCAAAAATATTACAAATTTAATTAAAATATATTGTTGATAAACACTACATAAAAACAATAAATAATTTTATTTAAAACATTACACATATACATATATACTTAAAATATTAATTTACTTATTACATACATGTACTTTAGTATTATATATTTTAATTGTTAGGTCCTGATTATCACTAACTTTTTAGTTCAATGAATTATTTTTTTAATAAAAAGTTTATTGAATGAACACACCATTTTTAAATAAGTTAGTTGATTTAAAAAGCTAGTTATCTTATTAAAAAAATGTTACCGACTAAATTTTCAAATAACAATTATTTTTTTAAGCTAGTTTTACTTAGAATAAATTCTTAATATAAACAAGGTTATCATTGACAATTTAAATGAGTGGCCCATCTGGCGAAACGAGCCAGCGGCAATAACGGGCTTGTGACGTTATGTTCCATGGTTGTCCTTCATGTTGTTATCGTTGTTGTGTAGTACATGTACAACATTTTACTAGTCAAAAGTGTACTGCAAAAATATTGTAGTATTAATGATTTAATTCAACACCACCAAATTGCAAAACACCCCCTACTATACTCTTCATGCAATTGCCAACTCTAGCTTACTGTACTTAACAAACACGCCCCTTTCATAATAAATTCTGCAAAGTATAAAATGCAGATATAGAGTAACATAATCTTAATGGTGTTCGGACATATTATGATGAACTTTTTATAATTAAGGTGGATGAGATATAAATACATTTATATGGAAAGAAGAAATTGTAAAAACTAAAAAGTTACCACAAGTAAGAAAAACATTAGAATAGGGGTTTCTCTGGCAATCAACAATAGGTAAGGGGTAGTATATGCAATTCACTCTAACAACACCGTTTATACGTGGTAAACAATCACTCACCAATCACCATTAGTGACTATATAATCACTATAGTACAAACATGCAACTCTCTTAAACCAAACCAAAAAGACTTCCTCCCATGGCTTCTCTCAAGTCAACTCTCTCCATCACTCTCCTCATTCTCCTCCTCCACTTCCCCGCCATCAAGCCCCACGGTGGTGGCAGCAGCGATGACGAATCCGACTCGTCCTCCTCCGCACACAGCGACTTGCACTCAAGAGGCCTCATCCTCGTGAAAATATGGTGCCTGCTAATCCTCTTCTTCTCCACCTTCATAGGCGGCATTTCACCTTACTTCTACCGATGGAACGAGAGTTTCCTCCTACTCGGAACGCAGTTCGCTGGAGGAGTGTTCCTCGGTACGTCTCTAATGCATTTCTTGAGCGATGCTACTGAGACTTTCGGAGAGCTTACGTCGAAAACTTATCCGTTTTCGTTCATGTTGGCATGTTCCGGGTATTTGCTGACCATGTTGGGTGATTGTTTGATTGTGTATGCGACAAGGGGACACAAAGAGGGTAGAGGTGTCGTGGTTGCGGAGGAGGAAGGGCGGAAAGAGACCGTTGAGACGGAGAATGTGCCGGTTTTCATGAAGACTACTTCGCTCAGTGACACTATACTTCTCATTGTGGCCTTGTGTTTTCATTCTGTTTTCGAAGGCATTGCTGTTGGTGTTTCTGGTAAGTATTCCATTTTCAAGCATTGTCAGTACTCAAATTGAATGTTCATCGATGAAATCGAAGATATTGGAGTGAAGCTAACTCATACCTTGAAATTTGAGATAAAAATAGTGTCGTGTTTTGCTTAATTTCATGAATTGTGTGTCTTATTGCAACAGAAACAGAACTATTTCAGTATTTGCTCAGGCAGAGATAATTTTTTATTCGAGACATCACACATGCATATGAATACTTTTCTTTTGTCATACCCATACTTGTTGTGCTACACCAAACACCTCATATTGTTGAAACTTAAAGGAAAAGAAAGTACTAATGAAGCTACATAGCATACCCAACTATTTACCAGATAAATAGATGTAGTTCACACCTAATGAAACATTTAGAAGTGAGGTAGTTGATGTAACATTTTTCGTAAAGTTTGTAGTATTCAATAAAAGTAGCTGTAACTAAGTGCATCTTTTGCAGATAACAAAGCTGATGCATGGAGAAACCTATGGACGATTTCGCTGCACAAGATATTTGCAGCCATAGCCATGGGCATTGCACTTCTGAAGATGATCCCGAAAAGGCCATTCTTGTTAACGTGTGCCTATTCATTTGCCTTTGGCATATCCAGCCCAATTGGAGTAGGGATTGGGATTGCACTAGATGCCACAACACAAGGTGCGGTTGCCGACTGGACATATGCCATTTCTATGGGAATTGCTACTGGAGTTTTTGTGTATGTCGCGATCAATCATCTGATAGCTAAAGGGTTCAAGCCGACGAAAGAATGTTACTTTGACACTCCGTTTTTTAAGTTTTTGGCCGTGCTTCTTGGTGTTGGAGTTATGGCAGTGGTCATGATTTGGGATTAACTCGAGTTTGTAAACAGTTTATTATTTTAGTGTGCTGTGTGTAAAGTTGGACTTTTGAATATGGGTTTGTAATTTTGGATTGGGATTTCTGTAACACAAGTATAGAGAAGGGACTACATTGTGAAGAATTTAACTGTTTAATTCAATAAAAGAACAGAAAACATGACCTTAGTTTAGACATAGTTGTAATCAACATTATCTTGTGAAAAAGTCAATCTGCAGGTATGAGTTGTTATTAGTATAGTAATGCATTGTTGTGAAGTCAAAATTCCACCTTTTAAAGTTTCAGGATTGATTAGCATGACATTTGAATGAATGGTGATTTTGCTGAAATTGTATTTGAAATAGAATTGAAATGGGGGTATTTGAAGTGTATTTTAGGCTAAATCACTGTTCATCGAGCCAAATGGGGGCATTTAAATGCCACCCCAATCAGCCCCTCATTGTCTTTCCATCAATGATCTCAAAACATTCTTAATTTTGAGGTATCCCAAGTGGAAGTAAAATAATGCTTTTGCTTCTGAATATAATGTTATGAAATAATGAGATAGCATCAAACAGGATGTACAAATTTTCAAGCTAACAATTCAGATGTTCAGAATTTGGTTCCTTGATGGAAGAAACATGGTTGTGAGATAAATGGTTGAGTAGATTATCAGCTATGATAATGTGACGGAAACTACAATAATATTTGGCATTTTGGGTACGAAACAGTGGCTCGGTTCGTGTAAGACAAGTAGCTCAGGGAAACTCCCCTGCTTTAGGTTTTGGAATGAACTTTCAAGCATGTATTTTTTCAACTCAATATGAAACTTGTCAGTGCGGGTTGGTAGGAAGTGAACAGTGTGCCTTGCATTCTGCTATTTTAGCCATAATGTAAAGAACATAGTTTATGTTGGACCAGATAAGAACATGCTCAGGAACGAGCTTCTAGAGATAAATTCTGCCAATTTCAACTTTAAAATGCATTACACAATACATTTTTACCAAGAGCATACATCTGTACATCTACCATTACACATATATGGAAACATAAGTTTACGATTATCCCTATCGTATCATACACACAGGATCAGGAGTCAGGACAAGCATATAAAGATAGAAATACTGAATCTACAGAATCATATCGACAGTCTCAATCCATTCTTGACAACTTCATAAGTAACATCGTAGTAGAGAGAGTGAACGTGAACATACCCGGCCCGCTAGTCCATGGTTTCCCCCAAAAGCAAGATCCAATTCATCTTTCGTCAATCCAAACATGAACTGCAAAATAAATCATTCCTTGTAACAATTATCATAACATGAGGAAGCATTGTTATACTTCATCACTTAAATTCAATAAAATTGGATAAAACTGAAAAGAAAAAAAAAAACAACTATGTTGTGATTTGTGAAGTTACTAAATAATAATAGAGAAAAAGATATGTTTTTGGTATAACTATATCACCAGATAACTGTGATTTGAACCAAAAGGAAAGTTCATACAATACAAACATTTCAACTCTATATTGACAAAGATCAGACACTAACGGGTTTTTTGCCACTCCACTACATTGTCAAATACTACCAGAAAAGAACTCATTTTCAAGTCCTTCCGACTCCTCCAGCTACATCCCCTAAACCCTAAGCATAAGTTTGAAATCGAATTATAACTGAACTCCCATATCAGCCATGACTCATGACTCTAAAGTACCATGCACTACTTCAGTTTAGATAACAAATGGAATAGTTAAGTTTGATAACTTCTTGAATTTATCATGCTCGCTACTCTCTGCTATCTCTTTCAAACTTGTCCAAGCTTTCCTTCTCCTCTTGCTTGAAGGCTGAACACTTTTTTCTCCTTCAGCAGCAGTTGAACCTTCAGCTACTTTCTTTGCACTCGACCTATTCCTTTTTTTCATCTTTGAATCCAATAAAGAAATAACAGTAGACGGGGTGGGAGTTGCTGCCGTGCTAAGTTTGAGATTCCGCCCAGCTATTGTTGGCAATGCGACACTATTTTCTCTGTTTGGCCCACTAATAGGTGTAGCTATTTGTACTCTGTTCTGCTCGTTAATAGTTGCATGCTTTGATTTCACCCGTGGTTTAGGCTTTGGTGGGCAAATATCTTTTACATATCCTCTTGGAGTTCCTCTCATCATATTTCTATGTGAACAAAAGTGGCATGTGTAGATCACTTTATTTTGAGTAGTGCCATTAGATTTCTTCCGTCTGTGTCGTCGTGTGGACCTGTTCGTCTCAATTCGGACGGTACAATTGTCACCTGGTTGAAGGATAGATTCACACCTATAAAACAACAATGTAGTTTATATTAGGATAAGAATAGCTCTGACTGCCTATAGACTTTCTTAAAAAAAAGTACTACATCCGTTCCAAATTGGAAGTCCCGATTTGACTTTTCATGGTCAACGTTATTAAATTCGTGAAGGAGGGAGTATATATTAAACGGACATGAACATACAAACAAATCACTCTAAATTATGCACAAACAGACATATATGTGTATCTATTTTACGTTGTACAAAGTACAAATTGCAAAGTAGTTGTACACAATTATGGGAACACCACATAGAAAAAGGACCCCGAGCACCATTTCAGAAATTTGTAGAGCTTGCTTGTTAATCTTGTATGCAAAAGAACTCCAATAAAATTCAATTTTTGACTTACAAGTCAAGTTCATAATTTGTAGTATTGATTATAGTAATGAAAACCTTCACAGGAAGAAAACACGAAAAAATGCACAACATTCAGACATACTGAAGTTACTTTAACTCCAGCGCTTGGCCGGAGTAGTCGCATGTAGTGGTTACTGGTGGGAAACCCCAAAAAAACACCAAGCTATGATGTGGATTGTAGATACTAAGATTAACCAACCAATTCATTCTGCAATAACATCTACACTTAACTATATAAAAAAGAAGAGAACAAGACAGCACCTTTCACAGAGAAAGAGAGATGGGTCATTGCGGATGCCCAGTGCCTCAGTTGTGGCAGCCAATTTCTGTCCAAAGAATGCGCCTAATGAGGGAATAGAAGCTTCTGTTGCAGCCCAATCAGCAATGCTCTTGAGATGGTCAAGCTTGCACATAGTTTTGGCATTGAGATTCACCTGCATCTTACCAGTTGCTTCTTGTCTCAACGTCATGGATGGTGTTGGCGGAAAAACTCCCTGATAATAGTTCAAATCAGTTATAAGAATGGAAGAAGAGCATCATTCTAAATTTTCTGATTTGAAATCTTTGTGACATAGGCTATCCACTTCTACACCATTAACTATGTTTTCTACTGATGTGGTTAAAGCTGGAGAAGATGAAATAACGATATGTATTATGCGGTTTGATCCGGCCTAGTCCAGCTTCTTCTCAAGATCAATCCGCTTAGACTATTGCTACTGATAGTGTATCCACTTGTATGAATCTCAATTCAAGTATACTGCAGTAACCACTAAAATAACATGTTTACTACAATACCTTAGCAAGACACATGAGCCATTCATGACATGATTCCTTTTTTATACGAGTATTTACAGTTCAAACTAGGGTAATTATAACCATAACCAACTAATTTCACCATTTAATTTTCATGAATGGTTATTAATCATGACCGTAACCGTAACTGTTCAGTAACCGACCGGTTACAACCATAACGGGTTTGGGTTTGGTTTTTGGTTACGATTACGATTAAAAATCAGATCTCACAAAATCCCTAATTTCACCAGATCTCACCAAATTCAATGGACGTCTCCAACCTCCTCCACCTCCACAACTACCTCGACCGACCACCTCCCCACTCCTCTCCACCGCCGCCACCTTCACCGCTGCCAACTCCACCTCCTTCGCACCTCTCCTCTTCTTCACCCTTGCCTCCGTCCTCTCTCACATCGCCGCCACCAAAAGTTGCAATTGAACGAGG
>JAYMSP010002309.1:0-24988 GCA_036897095.1 Plantago elongata
AGGCGGAGATGGCGGTGGAGAAGGGGCTGAGGTTGTTGTTGGAATGGGGTAGTCCTTGGGACAAGAGGATGAGTTGGCCTGGGTGGATTGCTTGGGGTAGGGTGTTACTCATGAAGGCTAGGGAGAAGGCTTGGCCTAATGATGGTTGGAGTATTCTTAATCTGGGAATGGTTAAGTAAGTTAATGCCAGGAAATCATGAACTGAGTAATTTTGGTGAGCTAGTTAATCACGTTGGTGTTTATGAGCAATTTGGGACTGGTGAAGTAATTATGTCCAGGAAATGATGAACTCAGTAGTTCTTACTGTCTTCTAATATGCTGTATCTTATGAATATGATTGGAATAATTCAAAGTTCCAGTGGCTGTTTGGATGGACAGTTGAGTGGACATTTGAATGTATTTTGATGAAAATTGTGTTTGGATTTACATTTGAGTAAAATACTTGAATGGATTTTGATGAAAATTGTGTTTGGATGTACATTTGAGTAAGGTATTTTAAGTGTATTTTTGGCCAAATCACTGTTTATCGGAGTTAAATGGAGATATTTAAATTCCCATCCAAACCCCCCTAACAATTCTCATATGGTACAATCCTCATATTATGATACATGTTGTGTATTTGTGCAATTGTTATCAGTTTTTATAGCGCGCGATCGAGCCGTGGAATCATGTTCCTGCTAAAGTAGCGGGGACAATACTCACAATAGTATCTGGGCATCCTGTTGCGGCATTATGTCCGTGACGTATTCTAGTGATTGTTTTTCGGGAATGTTAAACGTCATGACAACTTTTACTAAATGTAGGATGCATTTTTATATATTACAAATAATACCATAATTATTGTAATTCATAAAATAGTCCTATAATTATAAATAATTATAATTTTACCTACAAAAACATCTAAACATTTTTATTTGATCCAATCATATTATCCGAACAAATAGATCGAAAACACTTTGAAAAACACAAAGAACGAACGCGAAAATTCACCATCGGAACTCCGGTCATTACTCCGATCAGACTGGTCGGAACGGAACTCCGATCAGGGCTCTAAAAATAAAAATTGAAAATTGACCAGGACCGTCCTGGTCAGATCGGAGTTAATTTTTTATTTTTTTTTAAAATTATTTATTTAAAGTTAGTTAATTTAATTATTAAGTAATTAAATAAATATTAACGAATACGAATATGAATTATAATAATATAAAGATCTCAAATTTATTATTATTTGTAAAGTATGACTACCGATTTTATAATATTGATTTTTACGTTATGACATCGTAGTGTATATACGGTGATATATTTTTGAAGTTGTGATAATTTGATAAGTTTTATGAAAAATGATATTAATTTTATATTTATATAATTTGTTGGACCTTATGTAATATATAAAAATGTGTATTTTTTTTTTTTGGGTTTTGTAAAATGATTTTCTTGTGATTAGTTGAATAGCATTATTATGAAGATCAGTAAACTCGAAGCTGATAAAACTTTGTAACAATAACAGCGAAACCAAAGCTTATCCCAACAAATGATTGCACTCCTAAAAATGTTAAAACTGCCAAACAAGCATCTCTTTCTCGAGTCTCAACAGCTTGCCAAAATGATGAAACTTCAAATCCTTCACGTGTTTATACTTTCTTATTGTCTATACATATCTCCAAGACCTTCATCATCTTCTCACCTCAATCTCTGTACACTCCACAATGCCACCTTCCTTGGAAAACGGCAATCACTCCGATCACCACCACTCAATTCTCGACAAAGTACTCGAATCAGCTCGTCCATTCCTGCGCGGTGAGCTCCAACACGTCGACGCAAACCTCCCACGCCTCATCTCCGTCCTCCAATCCGTCGGAGCCGGGGAGTGCTGGCACAAACACGGCAGTTTCCTGGATCATCTCATCGGAGTCTACAAGATCCTCAAGCTTTGGGGTGTGCCGGATGCCGTCTGCCTCTGTGGCCTCTTCCACTCGGCTTACTCCAATTCCTACGTCAATCTCGCAATTTTCCCGCCTTCCTCTAGTGGAAGAGACACTGTTCGTAGCCACGTTGGTGAGGAGGCTGAGCGGCTGATTCACTTGTTCTGCGTTGTACCTAGGCAGGCATTGATTCATGATTTGCTACTGTTTAAGTATACGGATTCGGAGCTGGTTGAGGATCTTAAGGATTCTGAAATTTGTTTTGATAGAGTTGTTAATGGATCAGGTGAATTGGATGGGCTTGATTGTGGATGGAGGAAGAAGATCCAGTCGATTTTGCCGGCGGAAGGAATGGTGGTTAAGCATATTAAAACAGGAGAGGATATTTTGGTTTCGAGGAGAGTTGTTGCGACGTTTTTGCTCATGACGATTGCTGATTTTAGTGATCAGCTGTTTAGTTTCCAGGATAAGTTGTTTGAGAATTCGAACGGTCGCCTTGAGTTTTCAGGCAGCTCGACATTGACTGCCTTGTGGCCAGGTGACGGGAAGCCGGGGTTGTGGATGAATTCGGCTTCGAGAATGGGCGCGCTATATGCGTTAATCGTTCGAGAAGAGATGATTTACAAAGCAGAGATAAAACAGGAGGAAATTAATAGAGATGAGGAGTTGGAGTTAGTGATCCCTCCAGTTTTCGAGAAATGCAGGAGAGTTCTTGATGCAGGGGATCAGATTGTTGCAAGGGATTTGTATTGGGAGGCAGTTTGCGAGGCGGAAAAGATTGGATTGGAGAAAGCGGAGGAGAAGCTGTTGATGAGTGTGGAGAAGAATCCATTTGTCGGTGAGCCTTATGTGGTGTTGGGACAGGTTTATTTGGGGAAAGGGAGGTTCGAGGAGGCGGAGATGGCGGTGGAGAAGGGGCTGAGGTTGTTGTTGGAATGGGGTAGTCCTTGGGACAAGAGGATGAGTTGGGCCGGGTGGATTGCTTGGGGTAGGGTGTTGCTCATGAAGGCTAGGGAGAAGGCTTGGCCTAATGATTGTTGGGGTTTGGGCAATTTGGGACTGGTGAAGTAAAATGTCCAGGAAATGATGAACTCAGTTGTTCTGTGAACTTATGAATTGGTGAACTCTCTAGTTTTCTTACCATCTTCCAATATGGTGTACCTTATGAATATGATTGGAATAATTGTAAGTTCTAATAATCCTCATATTATGGCACCGCATTCTTATTTGCCTGTCTACTTGCACCGGGGTAAAACAATCTTCACCCCTCCCTAAATTTTGATATGACTTTAAAATTTTTTAGTATCAAATAAGATTGTACTAAATCTTACATCAGATAATCCTAAGTTAACCTTATTCTACCGAATGTGATAGTGAAATCAAATAGCAGGATCATATATGAATGGCAATTTAGTCTCGAATTTAATTAAATCTTTCGTATTCCTCTCTCGATTATGACTTTAATTTACTTACACTCATATAAAATATACATTTTAAAACTAGTAATTTACAAATAAATTAAAATTTAGTTACATTAATATAAAACTCAATCTAAATTCAAAAGGAAAAATCATATTCTTTGGATGGAATGGATACAGTTTATATTTGGAAAATCTTAATTTGGACTAATTGATAAGGGATAAGTTAATATTACGTACCTTACATATTACACCATCTCCAGCTGAGTTCCAAATCGAGTCCCAACTCGATTTGGAACTCTAGGCCCAACTTTGGGACCTTGGGACGAGGCCCAGCGTCTTAACGCTGTTCTCCCCTTTTTTTTAAAATTATTTTTATTGTTTCTTTTGTTTGACGTCTTGTTTCTTCTTATAGTCTCTTTTCATTTCTTTGTTTCTTCTCATGGTTTACCTTTGTTTCTTGTTTCTTTCATTTCTTTATTTTATTTTAATATTTCATTTAAGTTTTTTATTTTTATTAAATTTAAATTAAATATAATAATAATATTTAAAACAACTTGAATACATTACTAAATGAGTCTCGAACTTTTTTATTATTTCATTAATACAAATATAATAATTATATAAATAATAATATAAAATAAATCTAGATCATATAATTTTCTTGTCTAACATCATTACATTCTAAAAACTATGACATGGAGTAATACATTTAGATCATATAGTTTCTTATTTTCGATCAAGAATAATGTTTGAAGGAAATTACAAAAAAAATTGAAATGAATATTTAAGTTTTAAAAAATATTAAAATAAAATAAATTCTGGATTCGTTAAAAGTAGTGAATTGTAACGAATTTCAAAGTAAATTTCATTGCCGTGGCAGAAATTTTAATACTCTGACTTGCAGCTGATGGATTTAGATCCCAGCAACTGATGGGAATGGACTACAAATAGATATCCCTTGCTTTGCTCCGTTCAAGTCTAATGGGCAAAAATAAGAATAACAGCATAAATCCTCCATGGGAGGCGAATACCGGTGGCGGCGGCGACGAGGTGGAGCAGCTACTCCGAGCAGCAGAGGACGACGTGCTTCTCAAACTCAGCACCAATTCCCACATAGCACGCTCATCCGTCATCGATCCAGATCTCGATCGCCGATTCCAAGCTCTCAAAAACCCTAACTCTTCTTCTTATTCTACTGTTCCTCCCAAACAAACAACCAAAATTACTCCGACCAAAACAGAAAACAAACCTACCACTGCTCCGGTGGACGACGGCGATGACCTTTTTGCTAGATTTGCGGCCCTCAAGGGTCCAAATCCGAATAGAGGCAGCAGCAGTTCTGATACTGGAGGTTCTTCGTCTATCAATATCAATCAGCAGCTGAAACCAACGGTAGAAAGCGAAGACGAAGAAGATGAGGATGATGAGGTTGAGAAGCTGATCAAGTGGGCGATGGATGCAGCAAGGCTCGATCCTTCTCCACCATCTGATGATGATGTTGAATCAGAACCAGAAGTATCAGATGATGATGACGATGAAGACTCTGATGGAAAGAGGAAAAAACTCTCTAAAATGAAATGACAAGTTGCTTTTATATCCATTCTAAGTTTCTTCATCTCATAATCATGAACATTATTATGTGAGTATAGCATTTACCTGAAATGAGGAAGGATTTTACAACTTTGTTTTCTGAAAATTGGGTACCTTCAATTTGAATTGTTCGGGTTTGGAATTTGTATTGAAGTTGTAACATCACCTTCTCAATTCATGAATGAAAGAATTACATCACTGATTTAATCTGTTCACAATATAATCCATGTCGTAATTTTTTATGATGTCTGGAACTCTACATGCGACACTCTTAGATGCACACCTGGTAAACCCCGGTTCAAACTACGTAAACAAGGCAAACAGAACATGCTACATGGTGTATCATATAAACCTCCGGTTCATGAAATAGTGTGTGAACTTCGTAAACAAGGTAAACCATACTTGAACCTAAAAGATACTCCTAATAATTGTGCTCTCCCAAATGGATGTCAAATAATAGACCCCAAGAGTATATTACCACCCTTGCAGGATAACTACTCAGACAATACTACAACAATCAACATTGATTTCTATTTGCAAATACATATCTAGCATACTTGCATGCTAAGTTTCTTACACTGCCCTACAGAATATACACTGATATCAAATGCTTCAAAATTCATAGGGATGTCCTATATTCTAAGAATGCATTGATTTAAAACCTTCTGTAAGGGCAACCACTTTAGCTGAAACCTTCGACTGCAATTTTGCAACAGCTTGCCGGATGTCCTATCATGCAGGATACACACATTATACGATTACCAATCACGGCGTAAAAAAATTCTGGCCAGCATACTATATTACTATTAAACTGAAACATGACATCACAAAACCACCAAGGCACCAAATGAATGTTTCAGCGACAGGTTCATTCACTCAATCAGTCATTAAACAAGTAATAAAAAGGTCATTGTTATATATTGTAACTTAAAAGCCTCGACCTTCTTATTTCCATGAGTTCCTTGGCATCACTGGCATTTTGCATTTGCAGGGTGAAGAACTTTATGCTTGACAATAAAAAAGCTTCTTATGATGTTTACTTGTGCTTCTCCACTGAGTTTAAAAACTTCAAGTGACTCAGATATGATAAAGAAAGGATACACCAAGTGGGCAGGTTGTGAGGGTCTTCTTTAGTTGCTTTATTATTGAGCCTTTACAGATACTGGTAAGCTCTAAAAGGAAAGGCCATAAAAGCAGTTCCACTGTTTGTTATCATTATGTCAATTCACACATCTTTAGATGATATAGTAGACATTTGAATATTGCTGTGATGATTGATCGATGAGGAAACAGATGCAATATTTATTAAGATTTATTTACCTCAGTATGATACCGAGGAGAGAAATGAGTCAATAATATGGCTTTGTTCCGCATCCATTGTGCATGCTCTATAATCTGCATTTCCAACAACCAAGTGGTGAGATCAGCAAAATCACCATGATTAACCACAGCATAACTTTTCTACTCGATTTAGGTCAAAGATCATGAGCACAGAACATTATATCAAGCATTTGGATTGACATATTCAAGCAACTGAAATACCTCTGATATATGGGTATGACCGTGTGTTCGTGCATGCTCTACACTGACAGTTTCATCCAAAAATGTTGCCTGTCAAGAAAGAGACCTTACAGTTTTAGCCTTTTAGGACACCAAATTTTCAAGCTGGGTTAAAGAATTAATTGCAGAAACAACTATATAAAGCTCTTCGACAATTACTCAGATCTTACTTCTGTTATGAGAACTTTCGCTCGCAAAGCATCAGCATTACGGGGATCAAGGAAAAAGTCAGACGTTGTATCTCCAGTGAAGGCTACTTCCGGGGATAATACAGTATCCACAATCTGTTCACAAAAGGGAAGAGAATTAGATCTTGATACAAATTAAACCCAAGCACTAGCTTATAGGATGAAAATATATGGCCAGATAAGTAGGAGCTCCACTTATGCATGATTTATCTATTGCGAAATTTGAGGAGATGGAGGGCGTACCTCAACTCCAGACTTCTTAAGTTTCTCAATCTGTTTCCCTTTCAAGTGCATGTATTGCTTTCTCAGCTTCTTTCTGACAGAGTACACGACATAACCCTGCAACAATATACAAGAGCATATGCCATGTAGAATAAGAAACAGTAATACAATTTCTCACGAGTAGCAAATCTGAGGAAGAAATGCAACAAGGCACATTGTTTATGAAACGAGAGTTCTAGTAAAGTATATAACCAACTTCCGAAATTCTAAAAAAAATAGAATAAAGAAATAACCAAAAATACTAAATAATACCCTAATATCAGAAATGTCACTGACTTCCGCCAGTGAGCATACGTAGATGTGTTTGCACCAGCTCACACAATGCAGAAACTGAAGTACTAAGAACAGGAGACAGATAGTTGAAAACGCATACCTGGCTGGGCACTACATGGTGTGTTCTGAATGGACGCACAACAAGATCATTCCGCAATTCATATGTTTCACCTGAAAGCATCAATCATTGTCAAAGAACGCAACAGATAAATAACAACTCAATTTGAAAGAATAGTAGGAAAACTTATTACCTATGTCTAGAGGAACCAACTCTAAGTTCAGCTCCACCTGTCCCATGGACCTGTGAATATCCATTAACCGTTCAACATCCTCCATTATACACGGAGGCACAAACACAGTGGGAGGCTTTAAGTTGTAAAGACCACGAGTTGCAACATACATCGGGAGTCCTCCCTGAATAAGGAAAACAAAAACTCACTGCAACTTCTATTTACAACCATTACCAATCCACGGAAATCATATACATATCCGAGATAGTAAAATATCTAGAAACATTCATAAGGCAGCGACCTTCATATACGTTATTTGTTCCGCCAGTACAACTACAACAAACTTAATATAGGATTTCATACAGGAGAGTTATTCTTTCCCAAGGCACACACATTACAGCCATATTTGGGTGAACTTAAGTAAAATCTAAGGGCCAAATTCCCTATAATATGTGAAATTATGGAGCCCAAAACTCAAAACTACACTAAAAGCACAAACAGACTGATAACAAACTACGAAAGAGACAGTGTGTAACATGAATTTGCCACCAAACTAACGAAACTAAGCAAGCAGTGCAGTGAAATGATAGATTGACTCACAATAAGAACAACACACACATACAATATGATCAAGGTGAGCATGGGTGATGAACAGAAAATTCTGCTGCACAGCTCTGGAAGGACCTCTACCGATGTCAAACGCACACTTGAGCTCCGGCACAATTACGCATGTCTCATGGCCACCAATTGAAAGTCCTTCAATCGAATAGCCTTCTAATTCGAGTCCTTTCCGGTTAACCTGTTCTCTGGCCTTTCTGAACTCCTCTTCTTCGATTGCACGCCCAATTGCTGTCAAAAAGCCTGAACCACTGTTAACAGCCATAGAAGCTGCCCTATCAGTGGTACGAAGATGGTGAATTGGGAAATGGTGATTGCCCATTGTTGGTGGTAGAATGAAGTGATGGAGATTTCTAGTATGGAGTGATGTTGGGAGTTGCATAATGTTTGCGCTCATTTTGGGATAGAGTTTGTTTTCAAGAGGCCGCCTAGGGTAGTTTTAAGGCAACTCAGGAATCAGCGATTCAGTGTCATGATGCCGGTCGGAAACTGGGTCAAACCGGTTAATTGTAATGAAATCGAGGTGAAATCGAGACCTGACCTGGATGTCACATGTTTCGGCTCCGGAATGGATCGATTGTGTTTGGTCTAACCGACATTCAAGAATATTTACAAGAAACTAATATGAAATACGTACGTGACTGTGATGAGTTTAGAATAATTAATTATAATTTACTCACCAGGTATTCTTAATTATAAATCATATGTTAACACGACGTAAAACAAAATTGTATGTACCATCTAGCCTGTGTACCATTTAGCCACCAAAACGTCTGCTTATTGATATTCAAATGCCTGATATGAATCATATAAAACTTGTATTACAAAATATATGCACATATTTCACTAACATGGATACTTACAATTTCAACTTGATATGTCAATGAATTCTTTGTAAGGTTTTTTATTATAATTTTATAATAATAAAAATCACGTACATTAATTAGTACAATTTTAAATTTAATTTATTAATTTTGGATCTTGTCAGTGTTAATTTGTATAAAATTTAATTCGGATCATTTCAAGTTAAATTGATTATGGGAACTTTTAATTGGATTAATGTTCATGTGTATTTCATATTTTTCGATCATATGAGCTTGTTTCTGATTTATTTTCGAATCTCTATTAAGGTTGCTTAGGAGCTCTTCTAATTTCTCGAACCCATACGTATTTCGACAAATCTTACAATAATGTTACTTCTCTTTTACCCTACGAACCGAACATCATACACCCCAACTCTTGTTGAAAAACAAATAATCTACTTATTATTAAGTGACTAATCGTGACCGCAAAGAAAAGAGAAGAAAATCTACGGCCCTAGACAAAACTCAAAGCGCCAGTTAAAAAACTTAAAAAAGCTCAACACTGGCAAATTTGGGCTCCAACCCAAAATAGTCTTGGCGCCAACTCCTCCAAAATTATCGAATTTGATTCTCGCCATTGTCAAATCTCAAACATTTCAAGCATTTCCCTCTCAAACAAATTCGCCGTATTTATATACTCACTCACTCACCAACCCAAACCCTCAAAATTCACAATCACCTAATTTCTCTCTCGCCTAATTTGTTCTTCCTGCAATTCCTTACAAGAAGAGACTAGAAATGGCTGGTGAAGGATCCTCCAAGTCATCCACAGCGTCGAGACTCAGAAAGAGAGTTGAAGCCGAATCGTCTCCAGCTGCAGCTTCTCTCAAACGTGCCAAAGATGGCAGTGCTTTTGCCAAATGGTCAGTTTTCACTCAACTCTTAACAGATCTGAGCATGTAATTGAGTTTTATGCCTTGTCTGATCATCTGATGATGTGTTTATGATGAATTTTCATTTTTCAGTGAGGAGTGCCACAAGGATGTACCTGTAGCGTTGATTAGCTTCCATAACTGTAGCTTGGATGCGAAAATTAGGATGAATCTCGGTGTGTATTGTTGATTGTTTGTTTTCAGTTTTTAGTTTTCAATTGATTAGGTTTTCTGGGTTGTTGAAATTTGTTTGGGGTTTATTGTCTATGTAGAAACTATAGCTGTGGAAATGTCTGTTGAAACAACAACGAAGACGAAGAAGAAGGCTGTGTCGTCTACTGAACCGAGATTGAAGAGAGATAAGAAGGCGAAGGGCCAGAATGGGCCAAAGCGCCCTCCCACTGCCTTTTTCGTTTTCATGTAATCTATTTTGTGTATTGTGACTTGTATGTAACTGCATCTGTTTGCGTTATTGTGAACTTTGATTTGATGGAATTTATGTGATTTTGCAGGCAAGAGTTCAGGAAAACCTACATGGATGAGAATCCTACGTGCAAAAAAGTTTCTGAGGTAATACTGCTTGTCATGAGCTATTAGTAGAGGCACTGGTGTATGGTATTGGTTTTGCCTGTGTGATTGAGGTATTGGATTCTGTTTGTAGGTTGCCAAAGAAGGTGGTGTGAAATGGAAATCACTATCTGATGAAGTGAGTTTTGTTCTTCAATGTTATTCTGAGATTATTGTGATTTGTGAGTTTTGGTGAATGTTGTTGATTTATTGTATGGTTTTGAATGGTGGTGAGTAGGACAAGAAGGTGTACATTGAAAAGGCTGCTGAGCTTAAAGCAGAATATGAGAAGGCTTTGGATGAGTCAAAAGTGGCCGAAAATGAAGTATGTTTTGTTAGCTCAGTCTTTGTTTATGTGTGTTTATCATGTTTACACAAATGGCTAGATGTTGAAAATGGACCTGTCTTTTTTGCTTAGGATGCTGAGGTGATAGAAGTTGATGAGAAAGAAGATGAAGAGGTGATAGATGTAGATGAGAAAGAAACCAAGGAGGAGAAACAAAATGATGATGAGGGAAAAGAAATCAAGGTTGAGAAACAAGTTGATGAAGAAAAAGAAATCAAAGAGGAGAAACAAGTTGATAAGGAGTTGGAGGATTGGTAGTGCAAGTACTGCTTGCTTACATGTATTGTCTAGCTATGGTTACTTAGTTGTTTCCAAGAAAAGTAGGATTAAGTGCTTATGTAGAATCAAATAGAGTATGATGATTAGCTTCTTTTGAAAATCGAAGTTGTATATTCGTCCTTTTGCTCTATCTATGTCAATCTGCATTCAACTCTTGTATTTTCAAGCTATTGAAGTAGCATAGTAGATGAAGCTGCTGATTGAATACAAAAATGGCAAATTGACAAGAATGGAAAAAATAGCTTTCTATTAGTTGTCTATGAAAGAATCTACTATATTGAAAGTTATTAAGTGAAAATAACAACAATACTTGTAATGTAAGAATGCTCATGTGGCTTGAGCATGATTGCTAGAGTACATGAAAATCAAAAGCCAGGATATCACTGGCAAATCTGTCTATTCTATATCACTTTGCAAGGTGGCAGAGGTTTCCCACACAGGCATAGGTTGTGGGCATAAGCAACTGCTGGAAATATGTTAAAGGGTCTGCCTTGTGGGATCACCCCACACAGACGATTTGCTCTGAAGCTTGCGTGCCTTATTGTAGGAATTCCCAGTAAGCTGTCTGGGATTCTTCCAGTAAGGCCATTGATTGATAGGTCCAACCATTGCAACCTAAGCAACTGTCCGAGACTTGTTGGAATTGTGCCTGTTATCTTGTTTCGAGAGATACTCAACCTTTCTAGCCTACTGAGGTTCGAAATTGAACTGGGAATATGACCACCAATCATGTTACCTCCCAAATTCAGCACTCTTAAAATTGATCCGGCACCTAACTCTGGAATCGTGCCTGATATCCGGTTTTGTGATATATCGATGGTTTCCAGAAACTTGTGTGCGCTGGTGCTCAATATGTTCCGGAGAGAACCAGAGAGCTGGTTTGAATGGAGATCGAGAAATGAGATCTGGCTAGGCAATGCAATATTTGAAACATCACCTGTCAGAAGATTGTTTGAAATCTTTGCACTTTCCAAGCTTGTCATCTTCGAGAAGAAATTCGAAATCCCACTGCTGAAATAATTGTCGGATAAGTCCAAGGTGCTCAACGTGTCCGGTCTGGTGAAGCTTGGCAATGAACCTCTAAGCTTACAGCCTGCGAGATGGACATCAGAGAGTTCTCTAGTTGTGATCCAACTAGGGACAACTCCTAAATCAAAATTGTTGTAAGAGAAGTCAATAGACAAAAGAGACAGAAGGCCGTTGCTTGGAATTGAAGGAAAAGGATTGCTGAGTGAATTCCTTGACAAATTCAGATTCCACAAGTTACGCATTTGTGAGATAGATTCTGGAATCTGACCACTGAACTTATTGGAACCAAGTCTCAACACAGAAACTGACTTCAAGTTCCCTATTTGTGCCGGAATTCTTCCAGTGAGAAGATTTTGATCAACCGAGAGCTCAGAAAGTCTGGTTAGGCCGTTAAACAGAGGAACCGGGAGCTCCCCCGTTAACTTATTACCACTAAGCACAAGTTGAGTCAGATTATGAAGCTGGCCGATGGAACTAGGGATGGTGCCGTACAGCGAATTGAAACTGAGATCAAGTGACTGAAGTCCTACGAGGCTACTCAAGGGTAAAGGTACTGGACCAGTTAACATGTTGTGTGCTAAACTTAACATCGAAAGTCTTCGTAAATTACCCAATGCGGGTGGAATTTGGCCTGTTAACCGGTTTGCGCTCAAAGACAGTGCCTGCAGGTTAGTCAAGCGACCTAAACTCGAAGGAATGGTTCCTTGCAGTGAATTGTCATCAAGAATGAGCTGAGTAAGCCGTGCAAGTTTAGAGAAACTCTCCGGAATAGTCCCGGAAACTCGTTTCATCCCGGTTATCACCAACGATTCCAACAAATTCAAACTACCAAGCGAAGGCGAAAGACGCCCCTTCATGTAGAAACTCAAACCCCCCTGCAGCACCAGTCTACTGACACGTCCGGTACCGGGAACACACTCCACGCCTTCCCACTCCCCTCCACAGCAGTCCAGCCCGGTCCATGAGGCCATGATCCCGGTTGTGTCCTTCACAATGCTGGCCTTGAAAGCGAGCAGAGCCGCTCTATCGCCCCTCGAGCAAACAGCCAAGGAGGAAGGGATGAAGAGGAGCAATGTGGTGATGAAAGCAAACATCAGAAACTGCTGCATTGTTGGATCTGATGAGGCTGTCTGGTAATGTGAATGGTAATGAAATAGTAATAATTAGAAGAGCAGCTTTTGGTCAAGAATTTCGGGTTGTAAAGGTGCAAGGCATGGGCTTGTAGGTTTGAAATGTAGGTGTGTGTGTGTATTGTTTTGACTCAAGAGACAATGATGATTGACAAAGATAGTGGAGAAATTGTAGGAGCAAATGAGATTATTATATGAATGTGATTGTGATCTGGCTGGCTTGTTTAAAAGTCTGGGCCATGTAGCTCACCTTTTATAGCAAGAAGGTAAAGAGTGAAGTTTAAATTTCATTACATTCAAGTGGTTCACATGTAAAAAAAATTTAAAAATATTTTTGACCGTTTGATAGGTAAATAGTGTGTGTTTTCACGAGGGCTCTAAATGTCCATCTGATCGTTGGAGCTGATGATCAAGTTACAGATGATGAATTCAAATTGTTTTTGCAATACAAACTTGACTTTGTGTTTATATTTTCCAGTGCAGGGTCCCGCTATTTGGGTCTAAGTCCATCATTGTACAAGTTGGTCTTGCAATTAGAACAACTCGACAAAGTATGAAGCTCACTGCTCAGCCGATTTACTGACATCGATGTTATGCGAAACGAGATTTAAGGAGTAATTCGACTCGATCTGAACTCGAGTTAGATTTTAGGCCTGATTTCGTTAACTCGCTGGGTTGAGCCTGGGTTTCGTTATGGGATACTCGACACAACTCGCCTCATTTAACAGTATCTCGACTACCGTATTTCCCAGCTACTTACCGATTGGCTATTGAATAAATAACCACTCGTATATTCTTCTTTTTTATTTCTCCATATGGTGGTTCCCTCTTTACAGCAAAGCTAAGCACCCCAGACATTTATCAAGGATATTTAAACTGTCTACAGTGATGCTTCTTCCAGGGTGGCTCAGAAGTCAGAAAGCTAATTAGCAGAACTAGAACTTATTGGTTGAAGAACTCGAACGTAAATATAAATTATAACTAAATCAAGTTGAACTGAATAATATTCGGTTGAAAATAACACAACCTAAATTTACCTGAATCATGGGAGATATGCTACCAGTTAAATTGATCCAGACTTTACATGGCTCAAACCTCATCCATCACTGAGCAGCTCGGACCCTAATACGACTTCTTTTGGAGGGTGGAAGACTCAATATTTGGTTTAAAAAATGAAAGAATGTAATACTCTGGCATAGAACTGTTACTATCAGTATATGGTCACGAGACCTCTAGATAAAAAATAATGGTACAAGCAACAGGAAAAGAATTCGCAAATGAGATGCTTAAGGTTACAATTGGTGCTCTAACCCTATATGTAAATTAAAATGTAATCATATTTTACCCCTACAAACTGTCCAAAGCCTAACACCAGCTTTACAAGAACAGGGTAACCTAAATAATAAGATTTGATACATCAAACATAAAGTTGAAAACAACCAAGATGCTTCTTGTACCACAACCATAACGCCCTCCGAAAGCCCAAATTGTTCGTGTAAGAAGAAAAACTGAGACCTCTTGTAACTATTGAGCAAACTTGCACGAACTCTTTCCTGGTAAGGGAACATGGGTACCATGTCACTTCACAAACTTCCAGCTCTTGATTTAGCGAAACTCGTCATGGAATCCATAATCACCATCTTCATCCTCGTTAAAGACAGCACTGTAGAAAACATACGGGCTGTCAATCATCTCAGTCAGGGTCAGGCGACCATCCTTGTCCGCATCAGCCTGCAGCATTACGAACCAAAATGTTCAGTTATGTCCAATTCTCAGCCACTGTTTGCAGTGAAAATTCAGTTCATCTAAACCAGTTAGATTCAGCCCAACTTTCTATGTAAACTGTACAAGCTATTTAAAGAAAGACAGTCTTAAACCCCTGATATCTGAAAAAGAATTCATGATATAGTTATATGAGGTACTATTAGAGTTAGTAACGACAAAATTATGATGGGTCATTCTATTTCACAATCCAGGCCCACAAACGACGATTATCTCTGGAGGGAAAAGGTTGGCTTGAGCCTGTTATTGGAAATAACTCAGAAATGGTTTGACCTGCCTTAGTATACATGGACAGTATTTGATAATCATTCAAAGCATTGGAAAGACCTATTATTCTTCGACCCAGACATGACGATAAATTTTCTTGGCACTATTAATGCACTGTCAAGGTATGGGGGCATAAGGGCAGTGAAAAAGGTTAAGCCTGGTTAAGCAAAGGCTGGCGGATCCTGGGCAAGAATCGCCCTCAGAGGGAACACTTCCACCCCTACCTGAAACAGGTATGCCCCATTCCAAGCATCCAAACACTTATTATGGGAAACCAGTGAATCAAGATCTCAGAATGAGATCTTATTTTGGTTAAAGATTCCACCAAATTAGTAATTACTCACTCATTTTGAAATAATGGAGTGGATGAAGAAACATTCAGATCCAGTCCTATCAGCCTAACAGAAGCCTAAATGAATCCAGGCCTCTTGCTTATTTATCTCATGCACAATATCGACATCAGCTAATCAAGTTGCTAAACCAATCAAATCACCTCAAGGGATTTCCATTTAATCTCCAGAGTTCAGTTTCGCAGAAAAATAAATACCTGTTGCATGATATACTCTGTCTGTTGTTTAGCGTAATAATGCTCGGATGGGTGAAGCTTTCCAATGATGGGTAGCAATTCTACATCTGACAAATACCTACAGGGCATAATATACAATTAAATGAACATATTTGTTCAAGCATTTCAAACAAAACATCAAATAGAGAATAGCATAACTGTTTACCCATCACCATCTTTATCTAGCTGGGCAAATAACTTTTTCGCTGGGGCCTCATTCACACTATCAGACTCATGTGAAGAACTATGATCCTCTTCATCATAATTTCTGACAAGGTCAAAGAGCCCGTGGAAAAACTCTTTGAAGTTAACCTTACCATCTCTATCACTATCTCTTTCCCTGAAAAAGTATCATGAAGCAAATATGAATTGCATGTTACATAAGCAATAATGAACAAGGATGAAATGCCAAGCACATTAAAATCATCCATCTCCCTCTCACATACAATAGAGATTAAAATACTGAGAAAAAAAAATAAGAAGAAAGGAGAGAATGACGAAGGATTATAAATGAAGGTTCATGGAAAATCAAGAGTTTCCAGTCAGTCTAAGCAGAAGAACCCTATCACTCTGTCCCTTCATCTCTAACAAGAAAAAACCACAACACACGGAAGGAGGTCAAAATATAAAATGCTTCCTCTCGGACTCATGCTAGTTGTCTTCCTTGTAAATTTTTCTCACCCTCAAGAATATGCATATTCTGTTCATCAATATGTATGTTTTAATGCAGGGAACTTTTGTATACATAGAGGTACGTTTTCCGTGTTTTAGGAGCTACACCAGTAAAATGCATTAATTTGACAAAATTACACCAGTTGGCTTTGGTACACGGAGTGTGCCCAGTTATGACGGGAAGTAAAAGAAGGCAAGGACACACATCACACACCATACTTCCTAGTCCTCCCTCCTTACCATAAATGATAAATCTATTCTTGTGAAACATTCGATTAAATATCCACTCCTACATACTAGATGTCAGAGAGAAAAAATCCTAACAGCAATTAAGATTATATAACAGAAATTTTCTTACAAAGTTAAAAGTCATATCACCATCGATGTTATGTCGGACAGCAACAAATGTCACACCAGGACATGTAACCAGCAACTAACTTAAAAGGCATTTGAAGTAGAATTGGTGCCAACATCAAGACAGAAGACAGTATGAAAGAAGATGCCCCAGTAAATGATGGGATGCATATTAAGTTAAGGA
Organism: Plantago elongata; assembly: GCA_036897095.1. Lineage (NCBI taxonomy): Eukaryota > Viridiplantae > Streptophyta > Magnoliopsida > Lamiales > Plantaginaceae > Plantago > Plantago elongata. The sequence continues at coordinate 16,995 of JAYMSP010002309.1, forward strand.
AATACAGCAAGAAAAGTTGTTAACTTCTGAAACTCAATTTATTAAATAAATAACTTGAGTTTCGAGAAATAATCAACCCTCCTGGTAATTTAGACAAGATTTTTCACATGACAGATAAGACATAAAAAGCCACACAAGTCAAGAGTGGTGTAGGTGTAATCTTGTGAAGAATGACGACAGGGACATGAGGGTGACAGGATGAGAAGGCATATACATGGATATTAAGCGCTCAGTTACATAAACACAAGTCAATACCTTACTTCTTCCTTGCATAACCACCGGAGCAAAGTAGGATTGTTTGTATCAGCTGGATGAAGAAAACTGTGATGGGAAATAATGGGAAGAAGGTTCAGTTAGCTGGAATATTAAGAAAATTCATCAGAGCAGGAAACAGATATCTCCTTCAGAAAAGATTCAATTCATAGTACAGCAATAATAATTTAAAAAAAACCCTTACTCATTAAACTCTGTGATATTTAGAAGACCATCACCATCCATGTCAGATGCATTGAAGTGCTCCTCTTTCCACCATCCCATGTCATATCCAAATGAGTTATTATCTGCAGAATAAATTAGGAAATAAAAATAAATGACTATATCTTAATAATGCACATAAAATTACTCATCTTTCCGTGGGGAGGTGCTTTAATAATTAATACACTTTGTATAGGATAAGGATGTACAATAGTCGCAGTTTGCAACTAGGATCATTATCTCGTCTGGAATGTAAAATGGACCCTGGCATGGAATCACATGGAGATGGATTTTTAAGATGGAGTGATCAATAGTATTTCAAGGTCTAAACTTTCAACTAGAAGGTATAGTCTAAGCTTGTAGAAAGAGAGATAGAAAAAGAAAAAAAGGGACCAAAGAAGATCTCTACATATGGTGTCTACACACGTTCTGGCATTTGATAAAAGAAATCTGGATGCCGATACTAAAAGAGTGAATTAACATGCTTACCCTGACTTTGAGAATCCTACCCCCCTACCCCCACCCCCAAATCCCGGACTTCAAATCTGAACTAGGTTTTGATCTGCTTGCTCAATCGACAATTATAATGAACTACTCTAATTCATCAAATGTTGTCAACTGAGCACTGTACAAATAGAGGTTCTGAAAATGGAAAACCAGATCGATTAATCAATGATCAATCATTATATTCAGCAGATCTTGTTTACCGATCACTCTCAGGTAATCATATTCATCATAAGCTTCTCACGCAATAAAGAGATCCAGAACTACCAAAATTGCATCCCTTCCACTTCAATTTCCCGTTGATTAGGATTAACACCAATTCTACAGACTTAAGTATACCTAGCTTCAATGTACCATTTCCATCAAGTATCTACGAGTCATAATCATTAATCACAATTGTATAAGATCCTATTACCAGATTTGCAATTGTATAAGATCCTATATATTATCCTTTTATCCATACATGGATTGTCTCTACATCACCAAAACTTACCGATAAGGAAACATAAAACATAAAGATCCCGACTTTCCATAGAGTCTACCAAATCCAATTATGAACAATCCAATCTTGAGGTAAACAAGAGCAAAGGTAAAAATGAAAGCCGAAAATTACTAACCATGGCTAGCCCAAGTAGGAGGCTGATACTCCGCAAACGAAATAAACCCATCCTTATTCTTATCATGAACCTCCATCTCCCTTTGCGTCCTATGCAAAACCTCCTTCACACTCTGCATCTGATTCCACTTCGTCAACTCACTCTCCGTCACAAACCCATCAGCTGGCTCAACATCAATCTTCGGAAACAAAACCACCAGTCTACTCGTAACATTAAACTTGTCCTCATCATTCAAGTAATCCTCAGCATCCATAAAATCCTCCCATTCCGGCTGAGCCTCGTGCCCCTGAGCTGGCTCGTGGTGAGATTGGCGCTCCCATTCGCGATCTTCCCTCTTCCGCTCAATCTCGGCGACCAGAGGGTCGAATGCGGCGGCGGCGCGGTGGTGCTGGGAGGTGGCGGGTGGGGTGAAGGTAAAGTTGGACCGGATTTTGAGACGGCGGCTACGGCGGTGAGAATGGGAGGGGTTGTTGTTGTTTTGGGAGATGAGGAGTAGGAGGAGGAGTGCTACTGTGACATAGATGATTATTGAAGCTTTTCCCATCTCCTCATCAATTCAATTGGGATCAAATTAGAGATGATGAACTGATAAATTAGTTAATTGATTCAATCAATTTGATTGATTATAGTTTTGTATCACGATTGAGTGGAGTTCAATGTACCAGAATATTATAAAGGTTGAGTATTGGAGAAGAGATCTAATGTAGTTGAGGGTCCTTTGGAGGAAAGGTTTAAGCTCATAGATATGGACTAGTAGTAGTAGTCGTGCTTTGTCCGACTAGGTCATTCAAGATCTATCTGCATTCACATTCATCATTACAAATATATAAAAATACTAAAATACTATTACAGATTTTCTTTTTCGATTGTGCATCATGTATATCGGATTTGATCATTTAATTTTCTTTTTCGATTCGAATAAAAGGTCAATTAATATGCAAATCTGCAATTTGTAACAAAACATTGTGAGTGTTTCATATTAGTTAGAGTTCCGCCCCAATCTTGATCACCTAAATGTAGTTTCCAAAAGAGTGGAAATGTAGTTTCCAAAAGAGTGGAAAACTATCTTGCACACATCGTAAACTAAAAAAAGTTTAGCTGCACTAACAATTTTTCACTAGGTTTGATCGTACAATTCAATCTTGTTAAATATGGTCCGAGAAAGCCATGCGAGCTAAGGTGCTTTACTATAATGTGTTACATACTGGTGTTGACATTTGCGGGGATTCTGAGTGTTACTGGTTATACTCAGTCTGTGAGGAAGATGGGACTGAGATACGAACAAGGAAGATAGAAAGTAGAAACAAGGGAATACTGTTGGGTTCCAGGTCTTACTGTCCTGCCATGAGTTTCACAGAACCTCCTTCAGCACTAGCATAATGAGTACTGATCAAACCAATCCAGAATCCCACACACTATACTATTTTGGAATTGCACTGCATAGGTACCAAGGAATGTTGCAGTAGCAGCACTAGTAAGATACTTCAAAGACATCCTCTTAGAACACCATGTTTGAAATGCTTCAGTTCAGTATGGCTGTATATGTATGCGTAATACCCTCAATACATTTGATCCACAACAGATGGTTCATCTCCCTTGATAGCATAAGCAAGCAGAACTTTCTCTTGAGTTTTCTTCTTTGTATGGGATTAGCTCCCCATCACAAACAACCAAAGCATGTAAGATTTCCAGACAAGTTCTATTTGACGACTACAGTCTCCCACACCTCCTGGTTATGTCAATTGTCACGTGTGCTTATTAAACAACTAGAATATACGTCACAAGCTTTGCATGTGAAGATGTATTTTTCGGTACTCTTTTATGGTTAGGTAAGTAGTATTTATCATGCCTCATGTAAAACTATGTCAATATCTATCTCCATTACGATTAATTATTAATGTTATTAAAATGTAAAATATATAGAAGATAAGAAATATATCTATGTATCATTCTGAATTGCAATAAAAAAAATAATGTTTACATGTTTCCTAATTTATAAATAACAATATATAAGATGATGAACTATTCAATATCTTAGATCTGATTCTGTAGTATTTCTTTGTATACAACATTTTTTGTCCTCGTGTGGTCATCGGAGTTTACTGTTGGCGGCCTTATCAATACCCTTACCGTTGATGATCTTCGCGCTCTTGACAACACAACATACAACTGTCCATGCGAAAAAACTGATTGTGGCAAATAGATCCCAACCTTTTCCAGCGTTTGTCCTTGTGCCTTGTTTATCGTCATTGCAAAGCATAACCTTATGGAAAGTTGCTTCCTTGTGAAAGGTATGTGCATTTGAGATTGTACTTCGTTTCTAGTGATATCCTCGGTATCATAACATACTTTCCTTTTGTGTTCTTCAGATGCTATTATTGCGCCGATGATTCTTTTCCCGATCTCTTTTACTATCATCCTTGTTCCATTACACAATCCTTCAGCCGCATTGAGATTTCACATCATTTCGTGGAGGTTGGTTTTTTATAATAAAAATAATTGCATCTGAATAGGTGAAATCAAAGAACATTTAAAACGGAAAATTAAAGAAAGCTATGATAGAAAGAAGAAAGCAATTAATCTCATCAATTAAAGAGAAGAGTCGGTGGAACTTAACCAATTGCAAATTTGTCAAATCTTGAGAAGTAGCCTTTAAATGGGTTTGCAATTTTTTGATGATATTCAATGCTTGTGACCATAGTATCGACATTTATTGTCCAAGAACACCGTGGTACGAGATGTTTGCGGTTTTGATACCAACATTTGACATCACACATGCCTAATCTTGTTCGATAATTTTTTCATATAACTCAATATCTGAGTTATATATCACAGCATGAACACAGTTACTCTAGAGTTTAAATTGTAATGTTTGTCATTGAGGATAACAAAAAAAATTAGGCAAATCAAATAATCACTAATAAAAGAAAATAATTTTTTTTTACCCATTCATTAGCAAGAATCAATTTTTGAAGTTTGGTTTTTTTGTTGTTGGACTGCCTCATTCGTTTCTTCACGAAAACTATAACTTTTGTCTTCCAGTTCATAGTGTGTCTATCAATACTATTGAGATTTTGAAAACTTGGTTCTTCTGCCATTATAGTTGCCATTATCCTAAACAGATGAAATTGATAAAAATTTAATTTAATAATAACATTATTGCATAAATTTTAGCAGTTCTAAAGAAGTTTAGAATTCTATCTAATAGTTCTACAAATTGTTCTGCAGAATTTTATCTAATAGTACTACAAATTTTTGACATGATCAACTTCAAGCATATAACCAACAATATCATAACAACATATCTATACATATACAATAATAGAGTAGAAGTTACATACACTTACTTGAGAATAAATCAGACTTGAGAAACTTGAGAATAAATTAGACGATTTGATTAGTTGGAGAATGGTTTTAAAGTAGGGGTGAAATGAGAGTTTGAGAAAAGTAAAATCTCTAAATTTCATAGAATTTTGAGAAACAAAGAAATTGATTAGGGTAAAGTATCTAGTTAAAGTTGAAGTAAAACTCTCTTAGAATTTCATAAAGACTTGGTTTTTAAGCAAGAATAACCAAAATAGAACTGTCCCATGAAGGTAAATATCACTGTAATACAAAATCTGTGATGAAAGCATTATGAATCAACAAATACCAGAAGAATGCATGATAGTAATAGATTTTATTATACCAGTTGAGTGCTTTTTCAACAGGAGACACGGGTACAAAACAACCTTCGGTTATTTTAAACCTGTGTGCATACTGAGAGGCGCCTAATATTCTTAATTCGTCATGAATCGCTTGATTCCCTAACATTTTGAGTGCATCTGGAGCATGTGCAGCTATTATGCAAGTGTCATATGTATCTTTTGATCCATCCTTACAACCTATCACACAACTTGCAATTTGTTCGATTCAGTTATGCCCATTGAAAATTAAATGAAATACGCCATTGCCAACATCATCACCACAACTCACCCATATGGTTTGTAGAAACAAAATCTACTTGAGAATTTGTTCTAATATGGCACCCTTTACTTTTCAACACATCCTATACCTGCATTTATCTCAAATGGTTAACCTTCTCTAGGACATCTTGTATTCATGAGACCACATCAGAAATTGAAAATATAAAGATAATGTGAGGAATACCCTGTTTATGTAGTCTTTTGAACGACATCTCATAGTAAGCCATTGAGGTCGACCAGGGAGCTGCAGAGCAATTAGTTATTTAAAGATAGGCCTGACAAACCATATAACCAACACCATTAAAGGCTTGGAGTACATACTTCGTTTGGGAAATCAAGGAAAAGCTCCAAGGTTATCTTGAGTACCTGAAGTACCTGGCTTTAGAAGCTAGGAAAAAACCTCAGGAGAACATTTGGTTGGGAACTATTTGTTTAGTAAGGATCTTAGAATAAGATTAATTGTAAGGTGAACTCAATTGTCCGTTCTAGTGAATTCTAGGTCTGAGAAAGGCCGAAGTGGACTAGTTGGAGGATTACGCCACCTCCAGAAACCACTATAAGTTGTTGTGTTATTTACTTATTGCATTTACTTTCTAACAATACACACATTATAACTGCTAAGCACATTAACGTTTGTCTATCGCTTAAAGTCTTCCACTCTCTGAATTTAAGTATCAGAAACCCCCAAGGTCTCGGAGAAATAGTGTTTATCGACGATTATTTTAAGAGACTATTCACCCCCTCCCCCTCTAGTCTTTTACCTTTGTCGTTATCTGGACCAACATTACTCATATATCTCTTCATAAAAGTTCAAACAAGAACTCAAACTTTTATTTCAATTCGTAAATTCTCCCAACATGAAATTCACCCCGATAACATCAAGATTAAAAATATGAATAAGACAAACATATAATTAGATTGAGACGATCAACTCCGATCAAAGTATTATACAACTTCAGATATGGAGCTAACTTTGCTCTGGATTGGAGTTTCAGAGAAGAATTATTGTTGCACCTGAGTTGTTGTTGTTGTTGTTTTGCTCCACCGAGTAGACTGATAACAAAAAGAAGAAGAGAATGAAGGAGGAGGAGGAGTTGTTAGCAAATAGAAGAAGGGAGGGGAGATGCAAAAGAAAGAAGAGAACAAAATGTGATAATGATGAATTTTCAAAAATTATGTCAAATAGCTTAATTAAACTGGTCGACAACGAAGCACAACTCAGTTGGTACGACGCTTCACCTCCAACTAATAGGTCGGGGGTTCGATTCACCCTTTAGCCGTTAAAAAAAAGCTTAGTTAAACTAGTTAACGAACAAAATTAAAAGAGAACCTACTCAGAAATCCATGTGCTCTTTAATTTCAATTGACTCTCTATACGGGGACAATCTTTGACTCTCTACTTTCTTTATCTCAATGATGGATGAGGGTGGGTCTAGCAGATACTCTATATGCGGGAAACTCTCTTTCATATTCTTTCGAAGTTTTTTCGTCTATAAAGGGTCGTGGTTTTTTTTTTTTTTTTTGAGGGGGAGGAACCGTATCGTGTGAAATCATATTATAAAATAATATTTTTTTTGTCTTTATGTGACACATACAATGTGAAATTACGTAATTACGTTTATAGAATAATTATTCTTTTTGGGGCGAGGGAGGTTCTGACTCTCTAAGCGGGAAACTGTCTTTAATCATATATCTACTAGGCGAGAGTAGGCCTGTCAATGGGTTCAAACCGATCATATCCAAACCATTATATAGCAGCCGGGCTTAAAATCTGCAACCGACCCATATAATTTGAAACCGCAACCGCAACCGCAGTACTTTAATAAATCCGCAACCGCAACCGCTGTACTTTAATAAATCCGCAACCGCAACCGCTGTACTCTAAAACCAACTGGAACCAGTTTCTTTTCTTCTGTTACTTCTTCTTCTCGCTTTTCTTCTGTTCTTTCTTCTTCTTCTCTCTTTTCTTCTTCTTGCTTTTCTTCTGTTACTTCTTCTTCTCTCTTTTCTTCTTTTCGCTTTTCTTCTGTTACTTCTTCTTCTCGCTTTTCTTTTGTTCTTTCTTCTTCTCTCTTTTCTTCTATTCTTTCTTCTTCTTCTCTCTTTTCTTCTTCTTGCTTTTCTTCTGTTACTTCTTCTTCTCTCTTTTCTTCTTCTCGCTTTTCTTCTGTTACTTCTTCTTCTCGCTTTTCTTTTGTTCTTTCTTCTTCTCTCTTTTCTTCTGTTTCTTCTTTGCGAAACAGACTAATTAACGATATTTAGAGACTTATTCGGATTCATCTTTCTACTCCAATCTAGTCAGCCTTACGTGTAAGTCTCCTGTCGAATCGTCTAAATCTGAGATGGGTTGCTCGGGATTCTTCTAGACGATTATTCGGGGATGCGTGTTTGTGCTTCCGTAAAACTCAATTAGATGCTTATTGAATTTGGGGAT